>KQ995759.1:30667-70996 GCA_001598015.1 Dorcoceras hygrometricum | reverse complement strand
TATGAATTACCCTCCCACTATTTTAACGATTTCACCACCCTCTAATGAAATCGAGAAAGCAAGTTTCCTTAGTGGGTACATAGATTCCAATCAAGCGGCCATGGTCCCGAATAATATCAGCCAACCATGACCCTCAAAAAGGTAGAGTCCAATTGCAGCAGGTGCAACCTCCATGTATTTACCTCACGTCCAGTAAGGGCCCAATAATAGTCCAATCAAGCGATCATGGTCCCGAATAATATCAGCCAACCATGACCCTCAAAAAGGTAGAGTCCAATTGCAGCAGGTGCAACCTCCATGTATTTACCTCACGTCCAGTAAGGGCCCAATAATATGACGCCTATTACTATCACGTGTCAAGATGACCCATCAATGTTGAGTTGTGAAGGACGGTCCCCTTAACGTCCCCAATAATATGAGCCAATGTTAAAGGGAGTTCCAACCAACTCACAGCGAGTGTCAATGACGTGTACAGCTTTCCGGCATACATAACCCCCTCAATAATATGAGCCGGGCCATGTATGCGGATAGCATCGACGTACACTCATTGTTGATGGAAGGTGGGAAAATTTAAACAAATTTAAATTCCCTTAGCTTCATGATCTTATCGAATAGACTTTTGTTTTATCGATCAATTAAGAAGTCACGGAGTAACATTTGCCTAAGAGTGCTTCCAGGTAGTTGGAGGGGCTAAGGCCCACTTAAAAACCAACTTCCTTAGACAAAGCAACGCATTTTCAGTGAGATCGACCGGTACAAGCCGTTTTTAAGCCGTTCTTTAAAAGGACTCCCTTAGAAAACCTTATCCCATTTCTTCATAATTATCAACAAACTAAGTTAATTCAATTTTATCATGAAACTTTAATCTTGATATTAATTTTAAATCATATTTAAAATGAGGGATTTTAATTTTTAAATTTGGTCTCATTAATTTTAAATCACAATTTAAAACGCGGATTGAACAGATATATCGCATATATAAATTTTGGGATGATCGATAAGCGAGAGCTATGCTGTCCGTGGTTGCCAGTCACGGACCTAGGTCCAGTCCTAGGTGAAATGCAGTATGCAAACAATCTTATTACATTAGCTTCCAGTTTTACAAAATCTTCGGTCTTTAATATCTTTGATCATCATCTCCACCATCTTCAAAAGGCCTCCCACTAAATCTAATATTTACATTTAAATATCCATGACACATTGGGATACAATTTTAAAGGGGTGGGAACGGGCCATAAACCAGGCCCACTTTTAATTTGATATCAACAATATTACAACCAAAAATTCGCAAAACCTAGCATACACCTAACACATTGGGCACGGCTCTCAATCATCCCAAACATACAATCAATTCAAATAATTGACATAAATAAATAACCAAATCAAATTTGGTAATGTTTCCAACAAAATCATATTTTTAAGTATAAAATCACATTTTATAAATAAAATCATATTTTGTCAATTTTAATTGCATCAAATTGGGCTTAAAACAATTTTAGGCCCAAAATCTCAAAATTTCCAAAAATAAATTTTGGTCCGACCAAAATGGCACAATATCGAATATTGGCCCGAAAACTTCTCGGGCCTTCCGGGACAGGCTCGAAATAAACCCTAAGAGTCAAAAACAGTGTCGCAACTCCGCCTCGGGTTCGCCGGCGACGGCCGTACGGTGGCGCACCGCCGCCTGCACAACGTGAGGCACAGGGCCGCACGTTGCGCGCGCCCCGTGCGTAACGGTTGCGCATGGAGCGGCCACCTGCGTGCGGTGTGCCTCCTGCACAATGTGCGGCACAGGGCCGCACGTTGCGCACGCCCCGTGCGCAACGGTTGCGCACGGGGTGGCAACCTGCACGCACTGCACGCACACCGCGCGCAGGTGGGCGGCAGGTGCCGCGCGCCACCGTGCGTGATTGTCGCGCATGGTGGCCTGGCATGGGCACTGTAGCTGCGCACTGCTACAGTGCCCGCCGTGTGCTACATTGCGCACCGGCGCGCACGGTGGGCGCGCGGGTGCCGCACGACGCGCAAACGTTGCGCGCGGCTGCGCCCGAAATTTTTTTAGTTTTTTTTATTTTCGAAAAAATGTGATTTGATGCAATAAGGCACAAATAATGTATTGATAGATCCGATCCTTGGCTCTGATACCACTGCTGGCGTAGCGGAGGATCCGGATCCCGTTCACGGGGGCGCAGCGGAAGTTTCAAAATTTGCCCCGAAAATGTTCAATACATAGAATACAAAGCATTAAAACATATAGGATGTTTTGAAGAGGATACCTTGCTGGCGTCTAGGCGCCTGGCTCCGACCAGATTCACAGGGAATCTGGCACTTCAACTGTAGGCGGCGGTATATCTCCTAATCCGTCCACGACTGGAATCACGCCTCCTTCGTCAGTCTGTAGTAGAAGACCTGACGAATTTGTCACGAACGTAATCTCCTCATCGACGTGATCAGAACAAGTCCAATCACGTGAGCAACGGCGGAGGCGGGACACGGCGGCGGCGCGGCAACGCGTGTGGAGGTGGGCGGCCGAGAGGGAGAGGAGGAGAGGAGGGGCGGCTCTTTGCTCTAGGGTTTGATGTTGTGTTGTTGTGTATCAAACAACCCTAGGCTCAAGACATATAAAGACATGTGATGGGCTTGGACCGGCCCAATGGGCCTGGGGCGGGCCCAGGTCCATATGAACATTCGGTTCATTCCTATCACCGTGGCTTCATTCATTTCCTGAAAATTATGACAACACTTTAAACATTTGGTCCATTTCATTTGATCAAACTCCTGATATCAGTCTAGCATTAGCTCATGGTTGAAGGGGTATACAGATCCGTCGACCTGTAATTTTGATCCTTCCTTGGGTTTTGAAGGGGTATACAGTCCGTCGACCGTAATCCTGATCCTTCCTGGGAACCCTTTGTTGTCATAACTTAAAACATTTCTAAAAACATTCTGCTCTTTCTTTATTTCGTGAAATCTATTTTCCTTCTCTTAAACGTTTACTGGTTTTCTTTTGTCTAACGATGTTGTAGAATTGTAAAGGATTTCTCTGTGAAACTGCGAAGATGAAAACTGAGCAAAATTACAACTTGAATCTGTCAATTAAATCGGATAATTCTTTCGAATTGAAGCGGAAATGAATAAGGAATTCAAATCTATGCTTTATGTTTCAATTGAAGAAGTATTGAAGAAGTAAAGGATGAAAGCTGGTTTCGACGTAAATGTCTCGACGAAGGAGAAGCAAACCAGATCTCTGTTGGTAAAAACCAGATGTCAACGCAAATTAATAAGTAAACCAGATGTCACCTAACGAGACTATTCCCACCAGATGTCAACGGTCCACTCAGAAGTCAACAAATTATAAAAGAATATGCCCTATACCAGATCTCACATATAAAAGAAGAAATCTGGAATAAAGGAATAGTAGGAATCTGAATTAAACGTAAGTATTTTATCGAAGAGGAAACACTTCAGATCTCCCGAATAAAGATAAGAATCTAAATTAAATTGCCACGTAAACAAACCTCTACTCTTAGAAATCTGTTAATCATAGAAATTCAACGAAGGTATAAGAACCAGATCTCATACTTAACCGTGTGGACAAACACGAACCACGACAGTTACCTATGTCTGAAGAACTCAAAATATCTTTAGGAAATTTCTGGAATTGATCGGATAAGCTACTTGTAAGCTACTTCGATGAAGAAATCATTGGAAAACTCAAGAATTTACTAGACGAACATCATTAAACCATTTTCTAAAACATCTTTGAATAAAAATTACAGTAAACGTAACTTTTGCAAAAAAGAGCATGAACTTCTGGTTTTCTTGAAGAACAGCCGAAGCCATCTTCATTTTCTTTAAACCATACATAATCATAAAAACAGAATTGAATATATTATTTCCATTGGGTGAGCAAGAAACAGAGTTTACTTGCCTGAAACCTTTAACACAACAACAGAAGATGATTCAGCAAACTTCTTCGCGCTGCCTGTTTTCTTTAAAACTTTGAAAGGATTTTGTTCGGCTTCTTCAGGGAGAGTACCGCTTCTAAATGATTTATTTTGAAGATAATGATGCATGAAGCAGGTTAACATCCTATTTATATGTTTTAGAATGCCTACTGAAGATAAACACGTTTAATCAATATGCTAAAATTTACTAAAAGCGCACTCTGTTTTAAAATAAAAAGATGCACAATGAAGCCCAACGATTTTAGTTAAAACCAAGGATCCAATTGGCTTGTATAAGTCGACCAGACCTATACTATAATTGCATTTTAACATTTGAATGTCAACCCAAAACACAATGAAGGCTGAACCTACGTAAACATGAAATCTGCATGCGCATATCATGAAATCTGGAAATTTAGTTTTTTAAAGGAAGAAAGCTAAATAACATACACGTGAAATCCGAAATTGGATCTATTCATGGATCAAAATAAAATAACATTGTAATCCCACAAATCTCGTAAATTACTAATTATGGACTGCGAAAAGATCTGGTCGTACTAACCCCCTCAATAATATGAGTCGGGCCATGTATGCGGGTAGCATCTACGTACACTCATTGTTGATGGAAGGTAGGAAAATTTAAACAAATTTAAATTCCCTTAGTTTCATGATCTTATCGAATAGACTTTTGTTTTATCGATCAATTAAGAAGTCACGGAGTAACATTTGTCTAAGAGTGCTTCCAGGTAGTTGGAGGGGCTAAGGCCCACTTAAAAACCAACTTCCTTAGACAAAGCAACGCCCTTTCAGTGAGATCGACCGGTACAAGCCGTTTTTAAGCCGTTCTTTAAAAGGACTCCCTTAGAAAACCTTATCCCATTTCTTCATAATTATCAACAAACTAAGTTAATTCAATTTTAATCATGAAAATTTTAATCTTGATATTAATTTTAAATCATATTTAAAATGAGGGATTTTAATTTTTAAATTTAGTCTCATTAATTTTAAATCACAATTTAAAATGAGGATTCAACTGATATATCGCATATATAAAATTTGGAATGATCGATAAGCGAGAGCTATGCGGTCCGTGGTTGCCAATCACGGACCTAGGTCCAGTCCTAGGTAAAATGCAGTATGCAATGCAATCCTATTACATTAGCTTCCAGTTTTACAAATCTTCGATCTTCAATATCTTTGATCATCATCTCCACCATTTTCAAAAGTCCTCCCACTAAATCTAGTATTTACATTTAAATATTCATGACAAGTAGGGCTACAATTTTAACGGGGTGGGAACGGGCCATAAACCAGGCCCACTTTTAAATTGATATCAACAATATTACAACCAAAAATTTGCAAAACCTAGCATACACCTAACACATCACAATTTATGTATTGACAGATCCGAGCCTTGGCTCTGATACCACTGTTGGCGCAGTGGCGGATCTGGATCCCGTTCCCGGGGCGCAGCGGAAGTTTCAAAATTTTGCACCGGAAACGGTCAATACATAATAATCAAAGCATTAAAACATTCATAGGATGTTTTAAAGAAGGTTACCTTGCTGGCGTCTAGGCGCCTGGCTCCGACCAGTTTCACAGGGAAACAGGCACTTCAACGGTTGGCGGCGGTAGATCTCCTAATCCGGTCCACGACTGGATTCATGACTCCTTCGTCAGTCTGCACTAGAAGAGCTGACAAAATTACCACGAACGGAATCTCCTCGTCGACGTGATCGGAACAAGTCCAATCACGTGAGCAACGGAGGGCGGCGGCACGTGGCCGACGAAGGCGACGCGTGAAGGCGGCGGCAGAGAGGGAGGAAGAGGAGAAGGGGGGCGGCGCTATAGTCTAGGGTGTGTGAGTTGTTGTGTCTCCCATGTATCCCTAGGTCTAGTATATGTAGACTAATGATGGGCTTGGACCGGCCCAATGGGCCTGGTCAGGCCCAGGTCCATATGAACATTCGGTTCATTCCTAGCACCGTGGCTTCATCATAGCTCCGATCGACGATCTGATCGGACCGATTTACAAAGTTTCCAAAACTGAGTATTATGATGTGAAAATAATTTTTCAGACCACCTAGTCCAAAATTGCAGTTTGGCCCTCCAAGTTTCAAGGATAGTTAAACTAGCCCAAACTTTAGGTAAATTGCAATTTGACCCCTGTTGAATTTTAGGGAGTCGCACTCCCTAAATTCCTCCTCCTATGCTCAACACATTGAGCTCAGTTTCCATGCGGGAATCGTGAACCCAGTACTTGTGTGACCCTAAATGTTCAGGGATACAGCTAGCCGTGGGCTCACAACCATTGCGACTCCGAAATCACAATTTCGGACTGACCCATCGGATCACGGTAAAGCGCCTAGAAACATCGCCCCATGATCCCCTAGGTATCACTGGTAGTGCCTGCAAGAACCAGTCGGTCATGGATAGCGTACAGTACGGTCCTTTCAACACATATATCCCGATCAGATCAACGACCATTGGTAAATCGAGAGTCGCTAGAGATCCAATAACTAAGCATACGTCTCGGAGATCAAATAGTGACATCGCGTGTGTTACTAGGTAAACTCATTTACCCAAAACACATATCGTACTCTGTCCAGAGATTTATCACACTATTATCTCCTCAGATAGCATAGGATATCCATGCACAAAGGCGAGCGGTGAATCCTCAACAACGAAGCATCGACTCCTACATGCATCGGGACCTCACCCAATCCCGCCATCTAATGACCCCAACTTAGTCGATAAACGGGTCAAAGTGAGGCACCTATCATGTAGAGTCTCAATGACGTTTTGAGTAGTGAGGACTAATCAGTACAACCAAGACCTCGGACTTATCCACTCGACAAATGGTAATCACTTGGAAAGTCCAAACGAGGGTATTTCGATAGATCACCAGGTCACTATCCATCTGCATGCTCAGAACATCACAATGTTCCCTACCAATGAAACATGGTACTTCACATCGTAGATGCCAGTCTCAAGCTCGGACGTCCTTATCCTCATTTTGACTAGGAACGAGTTCAGGATACACAGTGACTATTAGATGTGTTTCATGATTGCCATCATATCCACTATCACATCTAGCATACACTATGGTGCATTCTAGGTCTTTATCCAACACAATTGTTAACATTATAACATAATGAAAATAAAGAATTCCATAAAAGAAATGCAAATTTCATAAATAAAGATCGTTATACAAAGAGTCAATAAGGCCCACACGCCACAAGTTGGCTAGTTGGGCATCTACTCTAACACGTTAGGCTACATAGGATAACAACCTCGATCGTATCAGATAGGGATACGCGTTTCACATCAGATTTTTGGAAAGGTCTACACGACTCTTTGGGAACGAAGTTACAGTTCAGCATGGCAATTCACCCCTACACCGATGGGCAGACAGAGAGGGTGAATCAAACGCTAGAGGATTTGCTGTGTGCTTGTGCCATTGACTTTCAAGGAAACTGGGAAGCTAAAACTCCTTTAATAGAGTTCACCTACAACAAAAGTTTTCAAGCCTCCATATGCATGACGCCTTATGAGGCACTTTATGGGCAGAAGTGCATATCGCCCGTCCATTGGGACAAATTAGGTTAGAGGACAAAACTAGGCCCTTAGATAGTCCAGCAAACGGCATAGATAGTGACGAGGATCAGGGAGAGGATGAGTAATGCCCAGAGTCGACAGAAGATCTATGCCTACTAGAGGAGGATAGACCTAGAATTTGCAGCGGGAGATCATGTTTTCATGAAGGTCGCTCTGATGAAGGGTGTTATGAGATTTGGGAAGAAGGGTAAGCTAGCACCCAGTTACATATGACCGTTCGAAATCTTGGATATAATAGAGACTTGTAACGCCTAGAAATTCCTGAATAAGTAGAAATGAGTGCATGACTAGGGAAAAAATAATTTTATATGATTACATGTCATTTTATATGATTTATTTATGATTTTATGTTGAATGGTATGCATGTCATTTTTTCAGCCTGTTTGAGTTATGGACGCATGGACGAGACTAGGGATGACCGAGATAAAAATAATTTGAGATTTTTAAGTTCTTAGATTTTTAAGAATAAATTTATTATTTTTAAGCAGCAAATTTCCAAAAAGTGTGGTTTTATGATTATTTTTTAGGGTAACCCGTTTTTCGCCTATACGGGCTGTTTTAATGAATTTGAAGGTGTTTTAAAATTTGAGGGGATTTCAATTATGAAAATTAGAAATTTTAAAGTTTTAATTAGCATTTCATTAGTGGAGGGGCAAGCTTGTCAAATTCCATTTAATTTCTTAATTAAGCCTTAGGGGTCATTCTTGTCATCCTCACTTTTTCATAACTCAAAAATTATTCAACCCTAGCCTCCTCCACCTCTAATCAGTTGTCCCCCTCCTCTCCTTCTCACCCCATCGAAATTTCAAGATCTTTGGTGATTCAAAGGCGGTCGTGCCCCGATCTCGTGTCCTCTACGTCGCTAACTCGCATATCTCTATTTTCTCCAAGCCAGGAATGTAATATCTATTCGTTGTCTCACCATTTAATCCATAGTAATCTATTTTTAAAGTTTAATGCATGAATTTTATGTGATTTATTCAGATCTATGCACCATTGTTTGTGTTCCATGCATGACACATGATTTTCCTTACGTTGTTGATTTGATCTTTCGTTGCTTCGGCTAAGGGCCATTCTAGGGGCTTGGAGCGGTTCCATGGGAGTCCTAGGGAGGCCTAGAAGTGATCCTTGATTGATAGTTGAGGGCCAAACCATGGCTGAGCCAAGTATCGTACGTGTGGTGCGTTGTGGTGCGCCACGCATGCGCTGCGTTCACGCCGTCTATTCTCCCTGGTGATACCATGGTCCGGGCTGGGACTGGTCAGGTTGGGACCCGCTGGAACTGGGGGTGGTCCAGCCGACGGGGCTCCGGCCAGGGCGGCCGAAGGCCAAGAGTGGCGGCGGGTCGCGTGAGCTTGCATGGAGGCGTGTGTGTGTGTTGCTAGGGTTGTGTGTGTGGGCTTGGTTCAGTTCAATTGGATCGGTTGGTTCGGTTCGATTGGACCGGGTCGGTTAGTCGAGTCTTCAGTTAAAATATTTAAAGTTGATCCAAGTTATTTTAATGTTGGACCGATTTATTTTTTTTAATTTTAAGTCAAATGTCCAATTTTAAAGAAATTTGTCAAAATGTTTTAAATTGAGTCAAACGTTTAATTTAATTGGACTTAGTGTTTATTTTGAGTTTTTGAAAGTCAAAATTGGAGTCTTTGGATTTTAATTGGTCAAAATCGTCTTTTGATTTTAAAGACAAAATTGATTTTGAAATTAGTCAAAATTGACCTTAAGATTATTGGACTTTTAAAGTCAACATTTGATTCTAATTTAGGTCAAAATGGTCATGTGATTTTAATTGAGTCAAATTAGGGTCAACGTAATACGTTGTCAATTTTAATGTTAAGTCTAGAGGTAGTGGACCAGACTCCTGAACCAGTCCTTGACCGAAGTAGAAAATATAGAAGCCCGTTAATGTATGTTTAATTATATATGTAGTATCCTATGTACGTAAATATTTTAAAGCAAAAGATTAAATATACATTGACAGGCTAAAATTTTAAAATTACATGCTTTATAAAATGCACACATCACGAATATTTTATGAAATGTTAAAGACATGTTTTAAAAGAAAAATAGAGGGACTGAAGTGACTTGTGGCAATGTATATGATGAGTGGATCCGGGATACCGGGCCCCCGATGAACCTCTCTTGATGTATAATGATAGATGATGAGCGATCTGGGAGATCGGGCCCAGTGAACCTCTGCTAATGTATATGATGATGATGTAGGTCGGGTAAAACCGACCGTCACGTACGTTGGTTTTAGATTGATCAATCGAACATGGTCCACAATTCATGAATACGACTCACACGTTTTTTTGTATGTTATGTCATGCCTTATGTACGTTATATGCTATGGTATGTTATGAAATGTACGGACAAGATTTTAAGATCATTCATGCATTCATGTTATTTTATTACAAGTATGTGCCTGCATGCGAGTATGTACCTTGTTATTTTACAAAGAAGAATGAAACAGCTTAGAGCTGTACAAAGAATAACGAAATAGCTCAAACATGTACAAAGAAGAACGAACAGCTCAGATCTGTACAAAGAAGAACTAAATAGTTGAGAGAAGAACTAGAAAGAAAAAAGCAGCCAAGAGCTGTTAAAGAAGAACGAAACAGCTCATAGCTGCACAAAGAAGAAGAACGAAGCATATTAGAGGAATATATACTTCATTTAACCAAAAGTTTACTCGATAAATAGGAACATATCGTAATATATGATTCATTTAACCAGAGAAATATATGCTTCATTTAACCAAAAGTGTACTTGATACATGGGAGTAATACTTAATTTCATCAAATGTGTACTCGATACATAATAAAATATATGCTTAATTTCATCAAATGTGTACTCGGTGAGCTGCTTCGTTCTTCTTTTTTACAGCGTAAATCTCTGAGTTGCTTCGTTCTTCTTAGTTTTGCTCTGGGCTGATCTGTATCTCAAACCTATGATTTTTTCGCCTTTTTTGTTCAGCTCTAAGATTTGTTGCTGTGATCTGGTCTGTGCTGCTCCAGCTTACCTCTGAACTGATCTTGAAGTTTTTCCAGTTGTTCTTCTTTCAACTGAACTTCTCTAAGATGATCCACGCTTCTAAGGTGATCTTATTTTTCACTGAACTGCGCTCTTTGTTTATACAGGCATTTCTTCAGCTCGCAGCTCTTGTCTGATCTGATCTACTTCAGCGCACTTCTTCAGCTCGCAGCTCTTGTCCGATCTGATCTGCTTCCAGCTTAGACCTGCACAGTGTGTAGATTGTCAGAAACATAAGAACAAGTTTTGTGTTCATCAGAATCCAGATCTGATCTGTTATACATATCCACAGTCAGCATCTCTATTTTTAATATGTTATTTTTATCTTGATGTGAGAAATTCTGTAAGTGCGTTAAATATTCTTCTGTATTTATAAATTTGCAGCTCAAGGCTTTGAGATATGGATCAGCTCCTATTCTTATATATTTTTCAGACAGCAGATTTTATTCAGATGAACAAAAAAATGTACCTTGATTTTCTGGGTATCAATGTATAGGCAACACAGAAGCAACTATAAAAATTTGAACAGAAAATGTTAGACTAATTTGGTTGGCCGGTGTATTCAAAAGAAAGTTTATTTACAATATAGAAGAAGTGACAATGTAAATTAGTTTGAACAATACAAAACCGAACGAGTAAAACATACAAATAAAGAATCTTACTTTTTTCCTATGGTGGCGGCTCATCAATCGGGGTTTTGCACAACAGTCTGGTTTTCTAATCGGGTTCGAGCTTCTCCTTCGGCTGGTGGTGGGGGTACTGTGGTGTAGAAGGAAGAGAATTTTTTTCTGACGGTTTCTTGATCGACGGTGGTGGTGAGGTATTGGGAGCAAAATAGTCAATTGCAATTAATGAGGAGTTGAAACACCCTATTAATAAAATTAGTAATATTAATACTAATAATAATAATAATAATAATAATTATTATTATAATTATTATAGTGATAATTATAATAGTAATTATATTAATAGCAGTAATAACAATAATAAATATATTAATGGCAGTAGTAATATTAATATTAATATTAATAAAAAAAGCAATCTGTATAAGACCTATATGTAAGAATTTATAATCTTTTGAAAAACTTAAAATATATTTTTTAGTTAATAAATTAATCATCATTTCTTCATTATGAAGAGGAATAGAGGATTCCGTAGTTTTAACAATTTGTTTAAACCCAATTTTCTCAAAAGTTCCTAATTTATAAATTAATTTAGGTTCTATCTTTGGAATAGTCCATTTATTAAGTAAATCTAGATTTTCAGGAATATCATATTCTTGAATAATACTGTTTTGAACAGTATTTTTTAAACGAAATATATTCATCTAAAAGAAAACTTTACTAGATCAAGATCTAAACTATGCCATGGCTCTGATACCATTCAACCCAGAACATGAAACAGAAAGAGATGGGGGTGTCAAACACACAGAAGTTTTACAAAAATATAAGGAGTTTACCGGGACTAGTTAAGTGGATCCAGATTCAAAACAAATACCCAGAAAGCTCAAAGAGCGCCATAAATAAGGCAGGATGAGCATAGGGGTAGTACATGGATCTGGAACCACTTAAAATTATCCCCGAACCTTATAAAATTTTTAACCATACCATCTTCCCATTTCTTGAAAGAGTTTTAGAATACCATTGTCATAATATAATTGAGATTATGATCTAGTAAAGCGAGATACTAGCCTATCATAAGGCTTAGTATACTGAGAAATAAATAAATATTGTTAACAATAGTAAGGAACTTACAAAGAGGAAGCAGAAAACTTCAAGCTTTTATTCCACAGTCTCGCAAATTTTTAGAAACCAGGAATGTTTCTTTTTGGAATTTTCATAAAATAGAGTTTTATAAAAACTGTCAACATAATCCCATAAATTGTATTTGATATGTACTTGTTTTTGGGGAAAAAAGAATTCTTTTTCGGAGAGTGGAGATATACCCCATTCTTCAATAGAAATAATTTTCTTGATTATAAATTTTGAAAAACTGAAATTTTCAGATTGTTGAGTATTACTTTGGAAATGAGTTATTTCTACCGTTTTTGTAGCAATTAAAAGATTCTCATAATATCCTCTCGGCTTATATGCCCCATGTACATATGATGTCTGTGATAAGTACCTATCCATAATAACCCATGGATTATTATTCCATTGCTTATCTTTTTCTTCTATAAGAAGAATAATTTCTTTATGTGTATTAGTAGTATATAATACTGAATCAGTATCATGCTCTTTTGCAATATTTGCATAAGAGTCTTCCGAGTCATATATTATCTTATCTTTATTCTTTTGTTTCAAAAATTCTTGAAACTCTCCATATAATGGATCATCTTGGGGAATAGAGCTCCCGGAATTAGTTTGGCCTATAAGGCATTGACTACCCATTTGTGCGACTATTCTCTGATTTGGAGGTCTTCCACGAGAACCTCTTCCTCTATAAGAGGAAGTGTCACCTCTTCCTCTGATCATTTCTGTAAATATTCACGAGTTAAAAAATCAGGAAGAGAATTCTCTTCTCCTTTTTTATAAATAATTTCAAAATCAAAAGGTGCTAAATTTGCCTGCCATCTTGCAAACATTTGTTTGGAAACATCATGTTTGAAATCTTTGTGAAACATATATTTGGCAGATTTACAGTCAGTTTTTATGATAAATTTCTGGTTATAAAGATCATCTTGGAATTTCAAGATACATTTGACAATAGAAAGAATTTCTTTTGCAACAGTAGAATAATTTTTCTGAGCAGAGTTCCATTTTCCTTAATGAAATCTAATAAGATATTCTTCCTTAATTTGTGGTTTTATCTGTTTTAAAATACCACCAAAGCCTATATCAGAAGCATCTGTTTCAACGATTTTTTCCCAATTTGGGTTTGTTAAAGTTAAACAGGGAATAAACTTTAATTTTTCTTTGATTCTTTTAACAGCTTGAGTGTGCTGTTCAGTCCAAGGAATGGGGTTCTTTTTAAGCCTGTCATATAAAACAGCTGTATCTTGAGACAAATTTTTAATATAAGCAGATATGTAATTTAAACTACCTAAAAATCTTTGTAATTGAGTTTTATCAGTAATAATATCTGGAAATTTATTACTAAACTCAATACTTCTATGAATAGGAATAATTTGTCCTTTGTTTATGTGATGTCCTAAGAATTTTATGTTACTTTGAAATAAGATCATTTTTGGTTTGGAAATTACTAAACCATTTTGTATAACTAGAGATTTAAAAATCTTCAAATGTTTAAAATGACTTTCAATATTATTAGATAATACTAAAATATCATCAATATAAACTATTATAAAATCAGAATAAGGGATAAAAATATCATTATAATTTGTTGAAATTCAGAAGGAGCATTCTTTAAACCAAAAGGCATAACATTCCATTCATAATGTCCTATGGGAACATTAAAAGCTGTTTTATATCTATCTATTTCATTTATTTGGATTTGCCAAAATCCTGATTTTAAATCAAATTTAGAAAAAATTATAGCATTTACTAATCTGTCAAGAAGATCTTTTTTATTAGGAATAGGATGTCTAATCCATTTTAAAACTCTATTTAAAGGTTTATAATTTATAACCAATCTAGGGGTTCCTCGTTCAATTTCAGAATGTTTATTAACATAAAAAGCAGTACAAGACCAAGGAGATTGGGACGGAATAATTAATTTTTTATCTAATAAAGATTGTATTTCCTTTTTGCATAATTCTAAATATTCAGAATTCATTTGACAAGGTCTAGCAGCATTCTGTGAGCCAGATTATAAATTTGTTTATCTGTCAATCCATCAGCATTCCATTCATATATGCTTTTACCATTGTAACTATTAGAAATAATATATTCTTGTTCTTCATTAAGAACATCCAAAGGAGTAGGACGGGTATAATAATATCTATTCTGAGTTGGTTTATCAGCCCATTTAATTTTCTGAATTTTTTCAGTTTCAACCAATTCCTGTTGTTCATCATCAGTTGTAGGATTACTGTTATCAGTAGTAAATCCACTAATAGAAGTGTCTTCTTTATTAATAACGGAAAGATTTAAACTTTTAAATTTCTCGTTTAAAAGTTTCTCAACTTCAGAAATAGAAGTCTGAAATTTAAAATCTTGAATATCAGGGGGAGATTGGATCGAGGATGAAGCAATAGAGTACAATAGTTTTTTTCTTTTTGTATTGGTATATGAACGTCAGGTTTTATTTGCTTTATAACAGAGTAAATATTTTCTATTCTTTTGTTTAAAAGCAACTAATTCTTCTCCAAAGAGAATAAGATAAAGATTAGTATAATTTTGTTGTTCAAGAATACCATTTATATGATTCATAGTGATAGGTAACATAGTATCATCGAAAATTTTTGAAAAGGCAGTAAAATTAATTATTTTATCATTTTTTTCTATTTGAAAAGGATGTTGAGGAGGATAAACAGATCTCTGTATTTCACCTGAAGCAAGCTTATAGTTTCTTTCAATAACAGAAATATAATCTATGAGAAAAATTTTTATAAACCAAGGGACAAAGTAAAGCATTTTATTATATTTATTACAATCTTCATAAAATTTGATTACTATTTGATTAAGTTCTTTTTTATTAAAATTTCTAAAATACCATTTCCTAAAAGGTTCCCATTTAGGATTATAAAATTCTTCGTTAATACTAGCCCTAGCACTAGACCCTTTGATAAAATTTATTTTACTATCCATCAAACAAAATTCATTTCTGAGATAGTATCTGTTTCACAAATGTTCTGAATATTTCCATGAACAATATTATTTTTATTTATGATAACTTCATCAATAATATTATTTTTAATAGAGTCTGTTTTATTATCATCTCGAATTTGAGATGTGGAAGCTCTAGAAGATTGAGGTATGTCAATCATATAGTCTAAAGGAGAGATATAAGTTCTGGTTGACCTAGATCTGGTCATAGGTAAATCATTTTTATTTTGGAATTGTATATGTATGGATCCTTCATTTGATTGTATAACTTGATGTAAATCAGAATTCAAAATTGGATTTCTAGGAATAGTGTTTTCGAAAGTCCAATTTTGAGGAAAGTCTATTTCTTCCCACTTAATGGTTCTACGTGTAGTTATTTTTGATTTGTTGAAATTTGTTTCTATCAGAATAGTTTCATTATTCTTTTTATCAATTCGTTTACACATCGGGTTTAAGGTATACAGCGGTTTATAATAAATACGATAACAGATACATATTACTTATGTGCCTTCCATATAATTATATCCATGAATCTTAATATTTAGCATTAAAGCGTCTAAAATATTCACATCTGAAAGAGATAATGAAAGATTAGGATAAACATCAAAATATACTGGACCATGAGCCAGACTTGATTCTATAATACCTATTAAAGATTGTTTCCAATTTAAATTTCTGCCATCTCGTAGAGCAGCAATAAAACTTTCAGGTAAACCTTCTAAAGTGAGAGGTCTAAAAGCAATCTGTATAAGACCTATATGTAAGAATTTATAATCTTTTGAAAAACATAAAATATCTTTTTTAGTTAATAAATTAATCATCATTTCTTCATTATGAAGAGGGATAGAGGATTCCGTAGTTTTAACAATTTGTTTAAACCCAATTTTCTCAAAAGTTCCTAATTTATAAATTAATTTAGGTTCTATCTTTGGAATAGTCCATTTATTAAGTAAATCTAGATTTTCAGGAATATCATATTCTTGAATAATACTGTTTTGAACAGTATTTTTTAAACGAAATATATTCATCTAAAAGAAAACTTTACTAGATCAAGATCTAAACTATGCCATGGCTCTGATACCATTCAAATCCCAAGAATCAGAAAGAGATGGGGTGTCAAACACAAACACAAACCTTTTACAAAAATATAAGGAGTTTACCGGGACTAGTTAAGTGGATCCAGATTCAAAACAAATACCCAGAAAGCTCAAAAAAGCGCCATAAAAAGGCAAGACGAGCATAGGGGTAGTACATGGATCTGAAACCACTTAAAATCTTTATTAGATAAAAATTGATTATTCCTTCCCAATCTCCGTGGTCTTGTACTGCTTTTTATGTGAATAAACATGCTGAAATTGAAAGGGGAACTCCTAGATTGGTTATAAATTATAAACCATTAAATAAAGTTTTAAAATGGATTAGGCATCCAATTCCTAATAAAAAAGATCTTCTTGACCGATTGGTAAATGCTATAATCTTTTCTAAATTTGATTTAAAATCAGGATTTTGGCAAATCCAAATAAATGAAATAGATAGATATAAAACAGCTTTTAATGTTCCCATAGGACATTATGAATGGAATGTTATGCCTTTTGGTTTAAAGAATGCTCCTTCTGAATTTCAACAAATTATGAATGATATTTTTATCCCTTATTCTGATTTTATAATAGTTTATATTGATGATATTTTAGTATTCTCTAATAATATTGAAAGTCATTTTAAACATTTGAAGATTTTTAAATCTCTGGTTATACAAAATGGTTTAGTAATTTCCAAACCAAAAATGATCTTATTTCAAACTAACATAAAATTCTTAGGACATAACATAAACAAAGGACAAATTATTCCTATTTATAGAAGTAATACAAAGCAGGTAACAACAAGTCTCAAATCAAATACAGATCCCCAATACAATAAAACACGGGGCATCCCCCGATTTAATACATATCATAAAATAAACTGGGACTCAAGGGAACGGAGATCGACCAGCTGGCACTCCACTCGGTCCAGCTTGGTTACCTGAAGATCCTGCAAGTGGGTAACACAGATCCAAACAACACAAAAGCAGGAAAAGAAATACGAGGTCAAACCTCAGTACGAAGAGCTATCAAACAGCTAATCATGCAACATGCTATAAATCAATGCTATGAAATGCATGAGGGCTATCAAGGATCGGATAGCTAGACCATTTGTATCAATTGATAAATCATCACAATCAGCCTTTATACTCGCACGGTGTATCAACCGGAGAAATCATCGGTCTGTGATCTTCAGGGTCCGTCAACCCATCACAGCTCGATGGTAGACACTCGAATCCGACAGTCACCACTCCGATGATAGCGTTGGACTATTCGGGCACGACACATCTGTCGGCCAGTCACAACGTGGCTATCAATCAGGTCATCAATCAATCTGTCAAACAGGCTCAAGATGTATGCATGTATGCCAAGAATTTATATCAAAATCCTACGTGCATAAATTACGCAAAACAGAGCACATAATCAATCAAATTCATCATCTGCTTCACGTAAATTCACCACAATAATTCAGCAGATCTCACAACATGAAATATAGCAATGTCCATGCTAGAAGCTGTAAAAATCTGCTCAATTCGTACCTTCAACGGCTGAATTCTACCTCAACAGATTTTTCAAAGGCACGGCACAAAACCACTGAAGCAAATCAGCTTCCTCCTGCTACTGAAATCACGACAGGATGCACCCGGAACCTCAATCTGTTAGAGAAACTCAACAATCAACTCATGTCTAGTTCAAATCTCAACGTTTCCTACGGTCCAGAACCTAACTCCGGTTCTACCTCGAAACAAAGTACTAGCAGCAAATACTACGCTTAGAATGGCAGGAAATTCTTACCCAAAAGCTAAAAGTAGCGGAGGAACTAGCGGGATCCACTGAACAAAGCAAGTAGCAGCTTCGCGATCCTCTCCAAGGTCGTTCTACAGTTTCAACTGGGCAACAATCGGAAGAGTAACTCACAAGGAATCCAGCGCCACTAAAATCACTCAAAACAACGACGGGAAGCGGCGGAAAATCGACGGAGAAAAGCCACGGTGAATAGTAGCTAAAACGAGGGTTTGAAGTTGGAGATAAGAAATATCGGGTTCAGAATAATTCTAAGTATCGATCAATACTTATCTATATATATCTCTCAATCCAACAGCTGTTGTTCTCAATTAATCAATCATCGAACCAGCAGGTATCTTTCAATAGACACCAGCTTTTCCTTTCGACAAAACCATCAGCAACAATCAAGCGTTGCATTCTCAAAAGAACATCAAAACGACACCGTCCCAACTAAATAAAACGACGCCGCAGCGTTCCACCAGCTGACAACAGATTTCTCTTGCGAAGCAACCAAAAGCTGGTAACAGATTCCTTTAAAAACCCACCAGCGACTGGTCACGCTAAACAAATCAAAACGACGACGTAAAGGATACGTCAGCATCGCTGCCACCAGCAGACGTAAAGCGTTACACTCAAAACGCTGCGTTCCAACTTATCGAAACGACGTCGCCTCTCATCAGCAACTGGTTACTTCAAACCAACGACTGGTCACCCATCGCAAACACATCCCTCACAATGCAACTGCTGATCAACGCTTCCAACAGCAGTCAACACCAAAAGGTTGACCAACACGTGTCGTTTTCTCGTTAAACCTCGCGCTCAATGCAATTGCTGCCAGCAGCAACCTCACACCCGCGCACCTGCTGCTAACAGATATCACTCCAAGCGCTACTACTGAAAAGCGAAACGACGGCGTATCTCCCATACGCTATAGTGACTATCTGAAATGCGCTACGACTGGTATTCGATGGGAAATCAGATCTCACAAAACCCTCAAAATTCATGCGAATTAATCCCAAATCAAATCGATTAATCACTAATCTAAAATCTGATTCCTCACAATAATAATAATAATAATAATAATAATAATGTAGGACCTAGCGCTTGTTGCATAACCAAAAGCTATAGCTGGTGGTAACGGTGAAACTCCAATCTTTTTAAACCGTATAGCAAGACAAGCGTCACGGTTCGATCGCTCCACCTAGCAGGGGCAAATTGCACTCCAACAATTCCCCTCCCAATAATTGCACTCTTTACAATCAATGAGAATCGAACCCGTGACATTGGCTTTAATACCAATTATAGGATCGAGCGTCTGTCGCTTAACCAAAAGTTATAGCTGCTGCTAACGGTACAACTCCAATCTTTTAAATCGTATAGCAACACAAGTGTTATGGTTCGATCGTTCTACCTAGTAGGGGTAATTATTGTACTCCAACAAATAATAATAACAACAACAACAACAACAACAACAACAACAACAACAACAACAACAATAATAATAATAATAAAATCACCTCTACAAACCTCGCACCTCACATTCTCTCCCACTAAGAAAATATTTCATCCCCGATATCAAACTCATCCAGATCACAAAACCATATCACGTGGATAAATCTGAATATTCAAACAGGTGAGGCACATCTTGCACAACATCAGATCAGCACGGGCCATCAGATCAGCTCAAACCTATGTTGATCCCTACTAACCCGATTAACTCTCTAAGCTGATTAGCTTCTAATCTAATCTGGTTATTCACTAATCACCTCTACAAACCTCGCACCTCACATTCTCTCCCACTAAGAAAATATTTCATCCCCGATATCAAACTCATCCAGATCACAAAACCATATCACGTGGATAAATCTGAATATTCAAACAGGTGAGGCACATCTTGCACAACATCAGATCAGCACGGGCCATCAGATCAGCTCAAACCTATGTTGATCCCTACTAACCCGATTAACTCTCTAAGCTGATTAGCTTCTAATCTAATCTGATTATTCACTAATCGCCTCTACAAACCTCGGTTCTCACATTATCTCCCACTAAGAAAAGATTTCATCCCAAATATCAAACTCATCCAGATCACAAAACCATATCACGTGGATAAATCTGAAAATTCAAACAGGTGAGGCCAATGTTGTCTCATCTTGGCTTGCACTTCACAAGTAGTCTCTTCTCTTCCATACTTACTGCACTGCACCATAACCAAAGGTAAGGTTTTGTTCCTCAACTGTTTCTCCTTTCTGTACAGAATCTGCACTGGTACTCGACAAAGCTCATGGTCTGATCCAACTCTACTTCATCGGTTCTCAATGTTAGAGTAGGTGCCCAACTAACCAACTTGTGGCATATGGATTCTTGTTGACTTTAAGATAAAATTATAAGTTTTGGTGATAACACAAACAAGATAAATAACTGAATATAAACTATCATATTTGGATATTAGTAATCGGGTTAAGGACTTAACCAATTAGGCGTTTACAGCAGATCCGAGCAGAAAAAAATAGAGTATATCAGATTCAGTACAGAGGCTTATATATCTAATAGATCAAATCAGAGGCTTCTAAGGTACAGAACAGAGAGAAATTTCAGATCAGACAAAGATACGGTTAGAGAGAGGTAAAGATACGTAAAGGAGAAGGATCTTGAAGCTTATATATACGAAAGCAGATTTGAGATCAAAGCCGAAGAAGAGTTCAGATTCGAAACAGATTTTAGATCACAGCTTCAGATCTTAACAGCTATTTATTCCAGAGGATTCAACGATCTAGATTAAATCAGATAAATCCTAAAAGATAAATTGGATTTAAGAGATTCAAGATCAGAGCTACTTAGAGTATATTGTACAGAACGCAGAGTTGGTACAGTCGATGTTTACCTACTTTGGCAATAAAGTCAACTAAGCTCTGACAACAGCAGACAAACCTCAAATCAGCATTAATGGTGCAATTAATGCTCTGTACGATGAAGATACTCAAATATGGTTTGTGTCTACTGGCTCATTTAATGACCGTTGAATATGGAGATCTATATATAGCTGAAGGGATTCAAGCAGAAAAGCTCTCTGATGATTCCAACTTTGAAACTCTCGATTATTATCTCTCAGCTCTCAATCTCGAAGAACAGTACCTTGAAGCTTTTATCAGAAATCACCTTGAGATTTCCTTCTGGTTTACATTAGCCAAAATATTCTTAGTGTTTAAGAAACTAGAAGTTTACAAGCTCTGTGTGTTGTATTCGTTTATATATTCAAACAAGAGTCTATAAAGAACTTGCTACTTAAAGCAGTTCTAAAATATGATTGTTTGTAATCAACAGAGGAGTCTTCTTTAGATTTGGTTGCTAGAAGTTCACTTTAAGCGAGACTTAAGTGAGTGGGTGCTTGCAGACGCTGTAACATCAAAGTCTTCTAGTGGAACCTTTCTAAAAAGGAATAATGAGAGACGTAGGATTTTAAGATCCGAACTTTCAGAAAAAAACTCTTAACTCTCTCTATTTACATTACTTGCATCGCTATTTATTTACTGTTCAATTTTTAATCGGTTTATTTTCGCACTTTATTGTTAACCGAGAAAACAGATTTGAACTGAGAGACTCAAAGCTGGTCACTCCGCATTGAGTTAAGCACAAGCTTGTAAAATCGTTTTAAAAGGATTTGAAATAGAAAAACCGAAGGAGTAAATTCAACCCCCTTTCTAAATTCCTGGGTTTAATTTTGTCTCTATTTTCGATCCTATTGATCCTATCAATTGGTATCAATTCCATGTCATCTCAGTTATTGAACAGTCTGATCTTCTGTGCTTATATTCAAATATGTCTACTTCTCACAATAAGATTCTTATGTTTTCTAAGGAGGAGTATGATGACTGGAATATCAGGATGCAAGCCCATCTCGCAGCTCAGGATGATATTATGTGGTTCGTTATAATATATGGACCCATGAAGATCATGAAGGCCAACATGGCCATGGATATTACTGCGGGAGCTCCACAATGGATAGAGAAGACCAGATTAGAGTACACCACAGAAGATAAGAAGAAAGATAATCTAGACAACGTAGCAAAGGATATTCTCTACAAGACGTTGGACAAAATATGTTCAACAAAATATAGACCTGCGCTACTGCAGAAGAGATCTGGGAGAAGTTGACTCAAATTTGCGAAGGCAATGATGAGACAAAAGAAAATAAGCTGACTGTTGCCCAGCAGAATTATGAGTCAATCAAGATGAGAGAAGGAGAGACTATGACCGAATTCGACGAGAGATTCAGTTCTATTGTGATCGAGATGACAAGACTTGGAAAAGAGTGCAGTAATAGAAAACTGGCTCTTAAAGTGATGAGAGCACTGCCAAGGGAATGGGATGTAAAGACAATGGCAATGCGAGAATCAAAAGATCTGAACAAGCTGGAACTCCATGATCTATCGCAAATCTTAAAGCTTATGAGTTCGAGCTGGAAGTCAGATCAGAGGCTGAGCCATCAACCTCACAACCCACGAAGGTTCTTGCTGCTACAACTTCAGAATAGATCTTACCAAGCAAGTCAGCATATCAAATCAGCAACGACGCCATGTGGGAGACCCGAAAGATTAGTATAGCAATTAAATTGGATTATTAATCTGGAAAAATCTGGTAGTACTGTGCAGATCGGCCTGGTTCTAGGGTTTAGTGTAGACCAGCACGGTTCATGGGTGTTAGCTCATGCAAGAATTGAAAGTGTGCGCGATCTGGTCTAAGCTGGTCTGGGCGAGAAACAAATCTGGGGTAGTCTTTGTAGAACTGTCCGAGCTGGATGGTTGGATGTTTGTATATGGTTTATCACAAGTTATTCTGGATACTCTAAGCTGGATATTCCGAGTTGATAGTGATGCGACGTTGTTTTGGGAGAAACAGATTTGAGGTACACAAGTTAGTAGCACTGAGTGGACCGGGCGGTTCGTAGTTTTCATACAAATCGGTATGGTTCATAGCTCCGGATCATACAAGGGCTGGTCTACGTGCGTGTGATCTGGTTGTCTCAAGCGGAAGTGTGATGCGGTGTCGTTTAAGCAATATCAGTTTAGATGCTAGCTGGATAGTATGCGTGTGCTGGACAAGGTGTGATCTGTTCTAGTAGCGCAACATGATGATGTGTACCAGTTGGGAGAGAGAGGGATGTGTACTGGTCGATCTGAACGGGACTCATGTGCGACGTCGTTTGGTGATAGCGAGCTGGTATAGCGGAGAGGAGTCCAAATCTGATATAGCGATAAGATCTGAGCTGGTAACAGCCGGAAGCCCTGAGTTGTCGGTGGCCACTGTTCACCAGATCACAGGATATTTGAGTCATTTAAATAGAGGACTTTGACCAGGAACATGCCATTATTTTCCAACACTTAGAAAATATCTCTTCCCATGAACATACCTCTACTGTAGCGAAACTCTTACTGTTCACCGTGACCTATTTTTCCGATTACCGGCGGTAAACAACTCCTCCGATTGGAGCAAGGTGGGTAGTTTTGGATCCCTCTTGTCAAGATCGTTCATCCTATACCACTTTTGGAGGCTTTGTTTAGCTAGAAGATCAAACGCGAAAGAGGTACATGGTGTTGTCTGTTCGTATTTCAGTATCTTGGTTCTTCTGTTTAGGTTTCAGATTTGATTTGTTCGGGACTCTTGTTGTGGTAATTGTAGCGCAAAGCTAAGGTACGATGTGACCTTGTATTACAGCTTTGGGGTAATCATGGATATATATGTATGCTAGCTGGTATGTTGTGTTGTGTATGCTATAGTGTTGTTGTTTCTTGCCTCTGTTCTGTGCCGATTGTTGCAAGCTAATGTTTCTGCATACACGTATTTTCCATGTTGAGCTCATATCTTGGTAGTCATTTGTTCTTATGCTAACCCGTGTGTACCAGGATGCTTTGTTGAGGACGAGCGACAATACCGTGTGATAGGATCAATATGGCACGAAAACAGGCATAGGAGTTCAGAAGGGGGTGGGGTAGGGGGGGGTTGAATGAACTCCTTGGTATTTTTAAATTTTCGAAACCGTTAAATAATTTTTTACAAGCACCGCTTAACTTAAGTCCGAGTTACCAAACTTAAGGTATCTCAGTCTAGCAGCTTCTTTTAAAGTGCGGATTCTCCTCTCAACTAACTCGTTTTGCTGAGGAGTTCTAGCTGCTGAAAGCTCATGCTTTATCCCTAAGTCTTCCAAATAATAAGTTAATTTTAGATTTAAAAACTCAGTACCACGATCACTCCTTATTTGGTTGACTGAACAAGATCTGTCATTTTGTAAACGTTTTAAAAGACGTATCAGCTGGTCTGCGGTATCAGATTTTGATTTTAAAAACAACACCCAAATATATTTTGTAAAATCATCAACAACAGCAAGGGTGTAGTTCGTTCCCCCTAAGCTAGTTACGGGTATAGGACCAAAAAGATACATGTGCAAAAGTTCTAAGCTACGGGAAGAACGTTTACCGCATTTCTTTTTTAAAGTTGATTTAATTTTCTTACCCAGCTGACAGGCGGCACAGATCTTATCCTTAGAAAATTTTAATTTAGGCATGCCAGAAACCATATCATGCTGACTCAATTTAGCAAGGGTTTTGAAGTTCAGATGGTTCATTCTTTGATGCCACAACCAGACCTTGGAAGAGCCAGCTGCAAGGCATAATTGTTCAGATCCCAGCTGCTCTAACCAATCGATAATGTAGGTATTCCCCGAACGTTTGCCTACCAATACAGTCAGACCACTTGGACTCTGAACCGTGCAAGTGTGTTGTTGAAACTTAACTATGTAACCCTTGTCACATAGCTGACTAATGCTAATCAAATTGCAACGAAGATTATCAACAACTAAGACGTCTGAGATAGAAATGTTACCGTGGATAAGCTTACCCTTACCCACAGTGTTAATGTATGCGTTATCACCAAAGACTATCTTTGCGCCTTTGTGTGGAACAACGTCTGATAGCAGCTTTTGGTTTCCCGTCATGTGTCACGCACAGCCGCTGTCCAGATACCATATTGTTGATACATCATCTGGTTCGTACCTGTTAGCCTGCAATCATGAAAACAGCTTTTGGTACCCAATTTCACTTGGGTCCAGATAGGATTACCCCTTTCGGGACCCATACTTGAATTACCTTGATAGTTTTTCCAGTACTAGAGTCCGTGAGGGTCTGTGCATAGTTACGGTGAGATCTGTTGAGTGTTGATTTCATATTTTGACCATTTAGATCTCTCTTCGGCTGAACTCTTTTCCAACCAGATTTTACCTTCATTGAACTACGCCAGGGCTGGTTAGGAACAAACGACTTTCGAACAGCTTTTGCTTTATCTTTTTCTAGTTTGTTCTTTAGCCAGCTTGACTTGGAGTTCTCAGGTTTGGAATAGCCGATACCAGCTTTTCCTTTTTCATTCAGGTTTGGGGAGGTCTGATCATCATATGTTATCGACTCACAGCTGTCATGTGTCACACTGGCTTTGACAAAGCTCATCTTTTTGAACTTGTCATATGCCGGCTGTGACTGAGTACTTTTTTCTCCTTCGCTGCTTTCACTACTATTGAAACCCAAACCAGATTTATCATTTACTGGCTTTTGACTTTCTTGCAGCTTATGGAGAGAACGAGAAGACTGGTTCCAGGAGCTCATTACTTCATTTAATCTTTCAATTTCAGCTTTGAGCTCACTAGACTCATTTCTCAACAATTCATTCTCAGCTGTCAGCTTACTTAACTCGATTTTCAAACTGTCAGCTTCACCAAGTTCAACAGCACTTGGTTCAGCTGAACTATTTTTCAAATCATTGTTTTCAGCTTTAACTTCCTCGAATGTGTGAGAAAGCTTCCTGTACTCTTTTACCTTGTCATTAAGTGCACTGACAAGGTCTTCATGTGTAAATTCAATATTGGAAAACTCAAATACCTCGTCATCTGATGTTTGATCAGCCATGAGACAGTGAACCTCCTCCTATTCACTATCTCTGGATGAGGAACTGCTGCTGGATGAAGAGTCTGATTCAGTATCTGCCCAGCTTTTGGTGCTTTCCTCAGCAACCAACACCTTTCTGTCATTCTTTCTGTTGGGCCTTCTATCACCACTCGTCCTCATCCGTCTATCCTTGGATCTATACTTGGATTTGTCGACAGTTCTCTAATCTGTCTTGTCATCGCGTTTGTATCGATCCTCCTTCTTGTAATCTCTCTTGTATCTATCGTTTTTCTTTGGTGGTGTTGCAAACAGCTGCAAAGTGACCTGGTCGACCACAGTTAAAGCAATTTTGATCAGTGGAAATCTTTTCAGATTTATTAGCATTATATTGAAAAGGAGGGTTGTAAGATCTTCTCATGAATTTCCCAAACTTCTTGACGAAGAGGGACATTGCATCATTGCTGATCTGCTCAGCTGATTTGTTTGTGCTGGGAGAGCACTGTTCAGTAGTTTTAGCTGCTAATGCTTTCGTCGGCTGGGATGTTGATGGAGCAGCTTCAGCTCTTTTCTCCAACTCGAACTCATAAGCTTTAAGGTTTGCGAAAAGGTCGTGAAGCTCCCGCTTGTTAGATCTTTGGACTCCCTCATCGCCATTGTCTTTACGTCCCATTCCCTGGGCAACTCTCTCATCACCTTCAACGCCAGCTCTCGGTTGCTATATCTTTACCAAAACTCGTCGGCTCAATCACCACAGCACTGAATCTTTCATCGAACTCCGTCATCTTCTCTCCATCCTTCATCTTTATAGACTCATACTTCTGCTGAGACACAGTCAGCTTATTCTCCTTTGTTTCGTCATTCCCTTCACAAATATGTGTCAGCTTCTCCCATATTTCCTTGATAGTGGCACAGGTCTTTATCTTGCTGAACATGTTTTTGTCCAGTGTATTGTAGAGAATATCCCCGGCCACATTATTCATATTCGCCATTTTCTTATCCTCATTTGTGTATTCATGTCTGCTCTTCTCCAGAAACTGAGGCTCGCCGTTACATATTGCAAATGCTAAGTTCGGCTTCATTATCTTCAACGGTCCTTCTGTGATGACTGACCATATGTCGTCATCCTGAGCAGCCAGATGCGCTTGCATGCGAATCTTCCATTCGTCGTAGTCCTTCTTATAAAACATGGGAATCTTGTTGTGAGAAGTAGACATTTTAATATATGATAAAGCACAAACAACAACTGTTCAATACTGAGATGCGTAGGCTCTGATACCAATTGATAGGATCAATATGGCACGAAAACAGGCCTAGGAGTTTAGAAGGGGGGGGGGGTTGAATGAACTCCTTGGTATTTTTAAATTTTCGAAACCGTTAAATAATTTTTTACAAGCACCTCTTAACTTAAGTCCGAGTTACCAGACTTAAGGTATCTCAGTCTAACAGATGATTTCTTGGCTAAAAAATATGTGCGGAATAAAGCCAATAAATCAGTGAACAGAATAAAGCTGTAAATAAATGTGTAATGTAAAAGAGTAGAGTCAAGATTTTTTTTATGGAAGTTCGGATATAAATACCCTACATCTCCCCTTCTTCTTTTTCAGGAAGGTTCCACTAGAAGATTTTATGCGTACAGGCCTTCTACAAACACCCTTCACCGAGCCTCGCTCCAGGTGAACTCCTAGAAACTTCAAACACTAACAAACAGTCACATCTGTTGTTCACAACTCTTAGTAATATTTCAAACTGATTTTTGTGTAGCGCGTTTGTTACAGACTCAATCAGGAATAACAACAGTGATATACAATATTTTTAAACTGTAAATCCTCTGGTTTCTATAAAAGAAACACGATTCAACAATAATGAACCAGAGGATGAACTCGAAGGTAAATCGTGAATGCTTGAATGAAAGTTCTTTGAGTTGTGAGCTTTTCTGAGAGATAGCTTAAAAATGCAATGAGCTCGAGAATAATGATGTAGATAAAAAATTGCAGAGTGACGGCAGGTAGTCGAGAGTGAAAGAGAGCTTCTTCAATTCACACTTCTGCTATTTATACCCTTTGCTCTCAATGGTCATAAAAGCTATTTTCTCTGTAAATCTTCAACAAATCACGATTACGGTATGCACTGCTCCACTAAGGCAAATTGCGCTTCGTCAGAGCCAAATTGTCGTTTTCCATATTTGTGCAAACACCGTATAACGTCCTCTGTGAGATGTGTACTACTTACCCAAAATAGTATCGATCTTGTCTCCTTAATTCCAGGAAATTGTACGATTTGATCGAGACCCTTGATTCTTTCCAATTTGAAAATGTGATCCCGTTTGAATCGATTTACCGTTAGCGTCTGAACATTTTCCATTAATCAGATTTTTCTTTCTCCAAGACGATTGAATAGTCCATTGCTGATCGAGTATATAATTGACGCTTCTGAGTACATCAAAATATCTGACCACTTGCAATCTCTGATAAACTGACGATGTCTAATGGAAACAGTATTACGGTATCTGTTAGACATATATACTGTAACGATATCTGTTGACATACACTGTAGTGGTATCTGTTGAATACACTGTCTGATTGCCAAATACGAACATTTCTAAAGACAGCAACCTTCGCTGTTACCTGTTTGACATATTGTAACGTATCTGTTGAACTTACTGTTACGATAACTGTTGAACTCACTGTTACGATAACTGTTGAACTCATTGTAACGCTATTTTTAGGTATACTGTTATGGTATCTGTTGACAGCAACAACAAATTCTGTTGGCAGTTATCATCTTTGATAGAATAACAGAGTCTGTCACAAAAATATCTGTTACATCCCAAAGTATTTTGAATAGTAAATATCTGACCCGATAACCTGAATAACTGATCCGATATACTGAATAACCTGACCCGATAATCCAATAGTTTCACAACACGAATCTGATCAAATCTTCAACTCGATAAAACATATCTGAAGTTCACAAAGTCTGATTGCTTCGAACATTATCATTAAGTCCAATACTTTGTCTTATTTTTGTTATCACCAAAACTGTAAATTTTACTTTAACAAGCTCCTCATGTCCCTGCTGATCTAGTTGTTAGCCGCTATGAGACGATTGGATAGCTACTACGCTCTCATGAGCTTTGGCAACAACAGGTTGAGTGATATGGTTATGCTTCTAGTACAGTGTGTTGAGATGAGTGGATAGCTACCACGCTCTCTCACGCTACGTGGCCACTCCATCTCATCCCTTCGATATGTATCAGTTGTTGAGAAGGTTTTGAGCTCCTTTCGCTTCCTGTTTCGATTGTAGTCTAATGCCCTTGCATCCTGCTGTCCTCATGCATAGCACATTCTTTATATCTATTTCTATCTATTTGCTGTTATAATTTGCTCTCCCTACTGGGGTTTGACCCCTATCCTTCTGGGGCTGGTTGTTTGGTTGGTTTTGTGTCTTTCAGGTTTTCCAGGTTACTCAGCTGGACGTGGAGGTGAGTCAGCTGGTGATGCTCCCAGAAGTTGATTAGAGTGTCTCAGTTATATATATATATATTTATGTATCGGTACTGGCCGCCGGGGAATGCCCCGTGCCTTTGTTGTAACCAGATCTGAATGTTGCTGGTCTTGTATGTTGGTACCTGCTGTATTTGTAGCTGTTGTGTTCAGATTTTGATTGTTGTAAAACCAATATTTTGAGTATAAGAGTATTTTGAAATTATTCTTTCTCAGTTAGGCCAAAGCAAAAAAAATTTAGCCACTTTTAAATGTTTCCACAGTCGTAATTACGTGTTTAATCTCTGTTTTGTGCACCGGGCTTGATATTTTTGGTATCAGAGTTTATACTGGGGTAAGATCGAATTCTTTTGATCACACATGAGTCTGAGACATGTGGAGCGTAGTATTCCCATTTGTAGGCACGCTAGACAAGTTGATGACGAGGTGGATGTGTTGGCAGCCGGTGTAGATGAGATGGAACTGATTATGGCGAGGTTTCAGCGGATGAATCCTCAAACGTTCAATGGAGATGAGTCTAGTTCTGATGCTGAGTCCTGGTTATAGTACATCACTGGGTTGTTTGATCGAGTGCGGTATGACGATGAGCGTAGGTTGAGTCTTGCTACCTTCCTATTGAGGAAGAATGCAGAGTGCTGGTGGAGAGGTTCTTCTCGAACTCTTGAAGAGACTGGCGTGGGAATAACTTGGAATAGTTTTGTACTACGTTTCGACAGGAGTACGTCCCGGAGTCCTATGTTAATGCCCGGGAGCACAAGTTTGATAACTTGGTTCAAGGAACCATGTCGGTGGGCGAGTATGCTCGGAAGTTTTCTTCTCTCCTCGCCGATGTTCCTCATGTGTCCGATCGTGAGATGGAGAAGAGAAACAGATTCTTGGAAGGGATGAATGAAGATCTCTATTCTTTGGTGTTGGCTAGTTCACCTACTAGCTATGCAGGACGTGGTGGACAAGACGATGGATATCAAGGAAGGATTGCAGAACCGTAGGTCTCAGTTTCGGCCGCAATTTGTTCAAGGGACTCGTCCCAATGTTCAAGGGGCGCAGTCTTCCCAACTTTCTCAGTCATCCCAACAGTCCTAGCAAAAATCCAAACAATCTGGACGTCACAGGTTTAGGCCTCGTGACCAACAATTTAAGAAGAAGTCGGGTTCTAGTTCGTCTTGTTCGGGCTGTTCGAGTAGCAGCAGTCCCAGGACCAATTTCTATGGCCAATGTGGATGTAAGCACCCTTCGACACAGTGTGTATGGGTTCAAGGTGTTTGCAATCTTTGTGGGCAGTACGGAAATTATGCGAGAGTATGTCCGTTGGCTGGATCTCAGCACACCGCTGCACCACCGCAGGGTCATTCAGGTGGATCTTCTCAAGGTCCTTCTTTTTCCTATGCAGCAATCGAGGATGGGGGAAACTCGGCCTAGGTCGTTCCAGCAGCCTGGTCCTTCACATTTTGTACAGTCTTCTCAGCCTCAAAGACCTCAGCAGGTTCAAGTGAATGCCATGACCAGGGAGCAAGCAGAGGGCACTCTTGGAGGAGTGATCGCAGGTACTTGTACTGTTTTTGATTTTTCAGCACGAGGGTTGTTTGATACTGGATAACCACATTCATAGCTGATGCATTTGTGGTTGAGCATGGTTTACGTACCACCCTTTTGCATGATGTTGTTTTTGTTGCGACTCCTTTCTGTGCGAACCTGTTCTCCCAAGAGGTCGTGTTGAATGACATGATTAGGTTTTGCGAGAATGTGATAGCCAATTTAATCCATTTAGTTATGTATGATTTCGATTGTATAGTGGGAATGTGTCAGGCCCCGTGCTAATTACTCACAATTAACACATAATAAACGCATAAACACGGAAGCATAAAAATCAGGGCTTAAAAATTTTTCGAAATAGTTGGGCCTGAACTCAAAACATACATTCAAAATATCAATAATCAAAATATGATTTAACTCAAACTCATCACAACAGGTAACGCCAATATCTTAAAACAGAAGTAGATCCCCAAATACATAGAAACACGGGGCATCCCCCGGTTCAATACATAATAAATAAACTGGGACTCAAGAGAAAGGGGATCGACCAGCTGAACCTCCACTCTGTCCAGCCTGGTTACCTGAAGATCCTGCAAATGGGCAACACAGACCCAAGACACAAAAGCAGGGAAAGAAAATACGAGGTCAAGCCTCAGTACGAAGAGCTCTAAAATAAACAGCAACTCATAAACATGCAGTATCAAAAGTCATGAGATGCATGAGGCTGACAAGGAAATCGGATATCAAGACCAGTAACTCAACTGGCAAATCAAATCAGTCGAGCCTCTAAAGCCACACAGTAAGTCAACCGGTGGAATCATCGGTCCGTGATATTCCGGGCCCGTCAGCCCATCACAGCTCGGTAGTAGATGCTCGAATCCGGCAATCACCACTCCGATGATAGCGTTGGAATCTTCCGACACAACACATCAGTTGGCCAGTCACAATGTGGCTCTAATCTCGGGTCATCAAATTAATCACAAGGCTCAATATGTATGCATGAATGCCAATAAATTCATATCAGAATTTCAACATGCATATAATATGTAAATAGCCATACAAATCAGTAACTCAGGCAGTTCACATAATTCGCAAAAGACAACTCAAGACTCAGATACTCGCAGGTTATGCTCGAAGCTGTTAAATTCATGCTCAATCGTACCATCAACAGCTTGAAATTGATAGCGTTGGAATCTTCCGACACAACACATCAGTTGGCCAGTCACAATGTGGCTCTAATCTCGGGTCATCAAATTAATCACAAGGCTCAATATGTATGCATGAATGCCAATAAATTCATATCAGAATTTCAACATGCATATAATATGTAAATAGCCATACAAATCAGTAACTCAGGCAGTTCACATAATTCGCAAAAGACAACTCAAGACTCAGATACTCGCAGGTTATGCTCGAAGCTGTTAAATTCATGCTCAATCGTACCATCAACAGCTGAAATTAACCTTAAAAGATTCTTACAAAGGCACGGTACTACGACTGAAGCAAGTCAGCTTCTTTCTGCTTTTAAAAATCCCAGCAGATACCTTCCGCGAACTCGATCTATCACAAGACCTCGCAAATCAGTATAATTCTAGTTCAATTCTAAACTTCTAAACATCATAGCTTACGGTCAGAACCCTGCTCTAGTTCTACAAGTCTACCGAAGCTATAAACAACAAGAAATGCTCACCCAGAAACTCAACCCAGCAGAAAACCAACAAACTTCTCTGTACGAAGTCACAACAACTTCGCACTTCTTCTCCAAGGTCGCTCTTCAGCTTAAAATGGGTATCAATCGAAAGAGAAGTTCACAGGGATTCCAACGCCACCAAAATCGCTCAAATCATCGGCGGAGAACGGCGGGAATCTAAGGAAGAAATGTTCGGGTGAACAGTAGCTATTCGAGGCTTTGGATATGAAGATAAGAAATATCGGGTTCAGAATACTTCTAAGTGTCGATCAACACTTCTATATATATATCTCTCAAATCCCACGTCTGCTGATCACCAAATCCAGTCGATGTGAACAGTAGAAATCTTTCGGCAGGTCCCCTCCTTTTCTTTTGATAAAACCAGCAGCAACAACAAGACGAGGCATTCACGAGAAAACATCCCAAAACGACACCGTTCCAACTAACTCAAACGACGTCGCAGAGCTTCACCAGCTGGTAACATCTATCGCTTGCAAATCGACCAAACGCTGGTAACAATTCTCTTCAAACAAACACCAGCGACTGGTTACGCGAAATCAATCAAAACAACGACGCGTCAACTAATCCAAACGACGCCGTAAATGTTGCGTCAGCATCGCTATCACCAGCTGGTCACCCAGTCACAACACATTCCTCACAACAATTCTCTCGCGGCTGGTACCAGACGCAACACTCAATACGCAGCGTTTCAACTTATCGAAACGACGTTGCTTCAACCTTCGCGACTGGTTCCTCAAACCATCAGCTGGTAGCTCCTCTCCTTACTCATCTGCTGATCCAGTAGTCAACACTCAAAATGTTGAATAACACGTGTCGCTCTCTCGCTAACTCTCGCGCTAACGCAATGTCTGCCAAATCGAACGACGACGTATCATCCCTTACGCTACAGTAACTAATTGAAACGCGCAACGACTGGTTCCAATTTCCACCAGCTGCAAGCTACAGTACCGTTGACCCGCGTTGACTTCCTAAATTGCTACGACTGGTTACAAAACTTAGAGAAATTTGGTAATTCAAATCCCGTGACTAATCCTTCGAAATCTGATTATTCACTAATCGAATTTCTCAATACTCACATTCTCCCCAACTTAAGAGGTTTCGTCCTCGAAATCAATGGAAAACTCGGGAAAGAATTCAATCAAATCATCACAGTAGCAAAGCAGCTAATTCAAGACACAGTATACTAGATACCATTCACAAAAATATCCAAGCTATACCGAAAATCACAGAATACAAAGCTGTAATTCATCTGATTAAATCCCAAGACTTCAAGATAACTGGGAAATCAACAAATCACAGCTAGGGAAAAATACAACCAGAAACCAAAACCTTAACACAATAGTCTATTCAAATAGATGCGGCCACTCGCGCTGCATCTTCTCTTCCGGTTCCCAAGTTGCTTCTTCTCTGCCATGCTTGCTCCACTGGACCATCACCAATAGAACTACTTTGTTCCTCAACTGCTTCTCCTTCCTATCCAGAATCTGGACTGGATATTCAACATAACTCAAGGCAGAATCCAGCTCAACTTCGTCGGTTCGCAATACATGGGATGGATTTGGCTCATATTTCCTCAACATTGACACATGAAAGACATCATGCATGGCCTCTAATTCAGCAGGCAGCCTCAGTCGATAAGCCAACTGTCCAATCCTCTCAAGAATCTCAAAGGGACCAACGAATCTAGGAGCTAACTTGCCCTTAAATCTGAATCTCATCACGCTCTTGAATGGAGAAACCTTGAGAAATACATGATCGCCAACCTCAAACTCTAACGGTCGACGTCTACGGTTCGCATAGCTAGAGAAACGGTCTGGAGAAGCTTTCATTCTACTCCGAATTAAATCGATCTGATCTTTCATGTGCTGAAAAAACTCCAGTGTAGAAAGCTGTCTCTCACCAACTTCTTCCCAACAGATCGGGGATCTGCATTTTCGAACATACAACGCCTCGAATGGAGCCATTCCGATAGTCACCTGGTAGCTGTTATTATACGAAAATTCAACCAAGGATAAGGAATCCTGCCAGCCACCACTCAAATCCATCACTACTGCACGCAGCATATCCTCCAAAGTCTGGATGGTCCGCTCTGATTGACCATCTGTCTGTGGGTGATAGGCCGTACTCATAGCCAATCTCGACCCTATTGCTGCTTGCAGACTCTTCCAAAAGCGAGAAGTGAATCTCGGGTCTCTATCGGACACTATCGAAACAGGAACTCCATGCATTCTAACCACCTGGTCGATATATAGTTTCGCCATTTTCTTCATAGAACACCTCACATCATAGGGAATGAAATGGGCTGATTTCGAAAGTCTATCAATCACGACCCAAATCGCATCGCATCCCCTACTCGATCGAGGTAAATGAGTCACGAAGTCCATGGAGATGTGCTCCCAATTCAATTGGGGCACCTCTAAAATCTGCAGCAAACCACCAGGTCTCATTCTCTCGACCTTGACCTGTTGGCAATTCAGACATCTAGCGACGTAAGCCGATATGTCGCTCTTCATACCTGCCCACCAATAGTAAGACTTCAAGGCATGGTACATCTTTCTCTCGCCCGGATGCACACTGTACTGGCTACAATGCGCATCGTTCAGAAGGGTCTCCTTCAAGTCGATCAAGTTTGGAACCACTAATCTTCCTCTAAATCTCAGGCACCCATCAGAAGAAACAGAGAAATCATCAGACTGACCATCTCGTGCTTTAATCTTCAACTCATGAACGTATGGATCAGTCCTCTGTGCCTCCCGGATGGCACCCAAAATCTATGGCTCAACTTGAATCGAAGAAACCATGAAGTACTGATCACCCTGCTGAAATCTCTAACCAGAAGTACTCAATTGCTCGTAGACTTTCGAGACACTCAAAAACAAAAGCATCGCAGGCTGGGTCTTCCTACTCAATGCATCGGCAACTGAGTTCATCCGCCCAGGCTGATACTGAATCTCACAGTTAAAGTCCTTGAGTAATTCCATCCACCGTCGTTGCCTCATATTCAGATCGGACTGCGTGAAGATATATTTCAAGCTATTGTGGTCGGTGTACACCACAAATTCTTCACCATAAAGATATGTCGCCAAATCTTCAAGGCAAACACTATCGCAGCCAACTCCAAGTCATGAACAGGGTACCTAGTCTCGTGAGGCTTCAACTGTCGAGACGCATAGGCGATCACGTACCCGTTCTGCATCAGCACACACCCTAAACCGTTGAGAGAAGCATCGGAGCACACCACAAAACCTCCAGATCCAGACGGCAGAACCAGAACAGGAGCAGTAGTCAACTTCTCCTTCAGCGTCTGAAAACTGTACTCGCATTCGTCCGTCCAAACGAACTTCCGATCTTTCTGAGTCAATTGAGTCAGAGGCTTGGCTATTGAAGAAAACTTCTCAATAAAACGTCTGTAATAGCCAGCCAATCCCAAGAATATACGGATCTCGGAAACATTTCTAGGTCTCTCCCAGTTCAAAACTGCTTCGACCTTACTCGGGTCCACCAAAATTCCTTGAGCCGAAATCACATGACCCAAAAAGATGATCCGATCAAGCCAAAACTTGCACTTGCTGAACTTGGCATAGAGTTGCGAGTCTCACAATCTCTGCACACTAGTCTCAGGTGCTCCTTATGTTCTCTCAAACTCTTCGAATACACTAGGATGTCATCTATGAAGACGATCACGAACCGATCGATATACTCGCTGAAGACGCGATTCAACAAATCCATAAAGACAGTGGGGGCATTCATCAATCCAAACGGCATGACAAGAAACTCGTAATGCCCATATCGAGTCCGGAAAGCTGTCTTTGCTACGTCAGCATCTCTAATCTGCAACTGGTGATAACCAGAGCACAAATCAATCTTCGAGTAGACGACCGATCCTTGCAATTGATCGAACAAGTCATCGATCCTCGGCAAAGGATACTTGTTCTTCACCGTCGCTTTATTCAGCTGTCGGAAATCCACGCACATCCTCATAGACCCATCCTTCTTCTTCAGAAAGAGAATCGGAGCTCCCCAGGGCGACATACTCGGTCGAATGAAGCACTTCTCGCGATGTCACTATTCGATCTCCAAGATGTATGCATAGCTATCGGATCTATAGCGACTCTCGATTTACCAATGGTCGTTGATCTGATCGGGATATATGGATTGAAAGGACCGTACTGTACGCTAACCACGACAAACTGGTTCTTGCAGGCACTATCAGTGATACATAGGGGATCATGGGGCGATGTTGCTAGACGCTTTACCATGATCCGTTGGGCAGGTCCGGAATTGTGATTTCGGAGCCACAATGGTTGTGGGCCCACGGCTAGCTGTATCCCTGAACCATTGAGGGTCACACAAGTACTAGATTCGAGATTCCCGCACGGATCCTCAGCTCAATGTGTTGAGCACGAGAAGAGGATTTCGAGAAGTGCGACTTCCTAAAAGTCAACAGGGGTCAAACCGGGGTTTGCCGCTGTTGAGGGGCAAAACGGTCATTTTGCACTAGTGTTCTGAAAAATGGTTTTTCAGATCATATTATTCAGTTTTGGAAACTGAATCAATCGGTCCGATCTGATCGGCGATCGGAGTTACGCTGAAGTCTCGGTGGTGGAGATGAACTGAATGTTCATTGTTGGACCCGGGCCCGTTGGGCCGGTCCAATTCCAACTCCTAAGTCTATTTAATTGGACTAAGATTCATTTAACTAAATACATGACAAAAACAACCTAACCCTAAACCTAGATACCGCCGCCCCTCTCCTCTCTCAAGCCGCCGCCGCCGCCTCCACGCGCCGCCGCCCGTCTTCGCCGGAAAATTGTTTCCGGCCAATTCAACGAGAAGAATCCGTTCGTGCTGATCTCGTCAGTCCTTCTAGTGCAGGCTGACGAAGGAGTCTTGTTTTCTGGTCGTGGACCGGATTGGCGATTTCTACCGTAATCTACCGAGAAGAGCCGACGTTATTGTAACTACGGTTGGAGCCAGACACAAGTGCCAGCAAGGTAGTGGTTTTGAAACCCCTATGTATGTCAATAACTGTTATTGATTTTTCGTATTGATCGTCTCCCGGCTGTTTATTCTATGTTCTTCCGCTGCCTCACCGGGGGACGGATCCGGATCCCCAACAGTTCAGAATACACAGTGACTATTAGATGTGTTTCATGATAGCCGTCATACCCACTATCACATCTAACATACACTTAAGTGCATTCTAGGTCTTTATTCAACGCAATTGTAAATCATCATACACACAATGAAAGTAAAGAATGCCATATAAATAAATGCGAATATCATATATAAATATTGTCATATACAAGAGTCTATAAACCCACACGCCACAAGTTGGCTAGTTGGGCATCTACTCTAACACTGTGGACAGCCGGGACATTTTCGGAGAGCGTGTCCTTTGTTGAGGGGAAAAACTTCGATTCCCTCGCAGCAGGCTTCGGTTGGTGGTTTGTCATAGAGACCGCAGTTTCTTGTTCCCACCCAGCGATCTGGATTTCAGCCTAGTGGACCGTCTAGGTTTGGAGGACCTTCGAAGCCGCAGTTCCAGATTCCCCAGCAGGCCCAGGCGAACTCCCTGACGAAGGATCAGGCAGAGGAGACACCTGGCATGGTGATCGCAGGTACATGCTTTATTTTTGATTTTCCCGCGAGAGTTTTATTTGACACTGGTGCATCACACTCTTTCATATCTGAGTTATTTGTGTGTGAGAATGGGTTGAGTTCTTCCCCATTGTGTGCTGTTGTTTCCATGTCTACCCCTGCTGGTGTGAGTCTGTGGTCTCGAGAGGTGGTGATTGATTGCCTGATTAGGTTTGATGAGCATTTGTTGGTTTCCACTCTGATTGTTTTGGGAATTAGAGATTTCGACTGTATCTTGGGAATGTACGTACTATCTAGCTATAAGGCCACGGTTGATTGCTTCCATGGTGTGGTGAGATTTCGCCCTGACTTGGGTGAGAAGTGGGATTTCCATGGTGCTGATTCACGCTCGAGGATTCCACTAGTTTCTGCCATGGAGATGTTTAGCCTGCTATCGCTAGTAATGCGGGATTCATGATCTACGCGCTTGACAGTTCCCAAGAACCACGATTGGAGTTGAGTGATATTCCGGTCGTTCAAGAGTATTCCCGACGTATTCCCGGATGAGATTCCTGGATTCCCTCCAAGACGTGAGATCGACTTCAGCATCGAGTTGGTGCCCGGTACCGCCCCGATTTCTAGAGCTCCTTACCGGTTGGCGCCAGCATAATTGAAAGAGTTGAACGACCAGCTGAGAGATCTCTTGGAGAGTGCAACTAGGTAAACACATTTACCTAAGACATTTCTAGTACTCTGGCCAGAGATTTATACACTATTATCTCCTCAGATAGCATAGGATATCCATGCATGTCTGCGAGCGGTGAATCCTCGACAACGATGCATCCACTCCCACATGCATCGGGGTCTCACCCAATCCCGACGCCTTATGACCCCAAGTGAGTCGGCAAACGGGTCAAAGTGAGACGCCTATCATGTAGAGTCTCAATGACGTTTCGAGTCGTGAGGACTAATCAGTACAACCAAGACCTCGGACTTATCCACTCGATAAATGGTAACCACTTGGAAAGTCCGAACGAGGGTAGTTCGATAGATCACCAGGTCACTATCTATCTGCATGCTCAGAACATCACAATGTTCCCTACCAATGAAACATGGTACTTCGCATCGCAGATGTTGGGGATCCGGATCTGCCCCTCGGCGAGGCAGCGGAAGAATAAATAAATATAGCCGGGAGACGATCAATACGAAAAAATCTATAACAGTTATCGACATACATAGGAGGTTCAAAACCACTACCTTGCTGGCACTTGTGCCTGGCTCCAACCGTAGTTACAATAACGTCGGCTCTTCTAGGTAGACTGCGGTAGATATCGCCAATCCGGTCCACGACCAGAACCGAGACTCCTTTGTCAGCCTGCACTAGAAGCACTGACGAATTCTGCACGAACGGATTCTCCTCGTCGAGTTGGCCGGAAACAATTTTCCGGCGAGAGAAGCGGCGGCGACGATCGGCGGCGGCTGCTTATGAGAGGAAGGGGGCGGCGGCCAACAAGCACTAGGGTTAGGGTTTGTCTAATTGTGTTATAATAATTAAGTCTAGGTCTACCTTAAGTAGACTTGGAGATGGATTTGGATCCGGCCCAACGGGCCCGGGTCCAACGGATGAACATTCGTTTCATCTCCATCACCGAGACTTCATCGTAACTCCGATCGCCGACAGATCAGACCGATCGACTCAGTTTCCAAAACTGAATGTTATGATCTGAAAAACCATTTTTCAGAACCCCAGTGCAAAATGACCGTTTTGCCCCTCAGCCTCGGGAAATCTCGATTTGACCCGAGTTGACTTTTAGGAAGTCGCACTCCCCAAAATCCTCCTCAAGTGCTCAACACATTGAGCTCAATATCCGTGCGGGAATCT
>KQ995758.1:40232-52636 GCA_001598015.1 Dorcoceras hygrometricum | reverse complement strand
CTCAATCCTCACAGATCGGAACAAGTCCAATCACGTGATCACCGGCGGCGGGCGGCGGTGCGGCGATGGTGGCGGCGGCGCAAGAAGTGGCCGGCGGCCGTGAGGCTTATGAAGAGGAGGGGCGGCGCTTTTTAGGGTTGTGAGATGCAAAAGTGTCTCATGAGTTGCCCTAGATCAATAATTAAATGACTTTTAATGGGTTTGGACCGGCCCATTGGACTTGGGTCAGGCCCAGGTCCATATGAACATTCGGTTCATTTACATTACTGTGGTTTCATCATAACTCCGATCGACGATCAAATCGGACCAAATCGACTCAGTTTCCAAAACTGAATATTATGATGTGAAAACAATTTTTCAGACCACCTAGTCCAAAATTATAGTTTAGCCCCTCAACTTTGGGAAATCGCAATTTGACCCCTGTTGACTTTTAGGAAGTCGCACACCCTAAATTCCTCCTCCTATGCTCAACACATTGAGCTCAGTTTCCGTTCGAGAATCGTGAATCCAGTGCTTGTGTGACCCTCAATGGTTCAGGGATATAGCTAGCCGTGGGCCCACAACCATTGTGACTCCGAAATAACAATTTCGGACTTGCCCATCGGATCATGGTAAAGCGCCCAGCAACATCGCCCCATGATCCCCTAGGTATCACTAATAGTGCCTGCAAGAACCAGTTGGTCGTGGTTAGCGTACAGTACGGTCCTTTCAACACATATATCCCGATCAGATCAACGACCATTGGTAAATCGAGAGTCGCTAGAGATCCTCCACAACGAAGACCCCAAGTGAGTCGGTAAATGGGTCAAAGTGAGGCGCCTATCATGTAGAGTCTCAATGACGTTTCGAGTAGTGAGGACTCATCAGTACAACCAAGACCTCGGACTTATCCACTCGACAAATGGTAACCACTTGGAAAGTCCGAACGAGGGTAGTTCAATAGATCACCAGGTCACTATCCATCTGCATGCTCAGAATATCACAATGTTCCCTACCAATGAAACATGGTACTTTACATCGCAGATGCTAGTATCAAGCTCGGGCGGCCTTATCCTCATTTTGACGGCCCAATCGACTAGGAACGAATTCAGAATACACAGTGACTATTAGATGTGTTTCATGATAGCCATCATATCCACTATCACATCTAACATACACTATGGTGCATTCTAGGTTTTTATCCAACCAAATTGTTAACATTATAACATAATGAAAATAAATAATGCCATAAAGAAATGCGTATATCATATATAAAGATCGTTATACACAAGAGTCAATAAAACCCACACGCCACAAGTTGGCTAGTTGGGCATCTACTCTAACAAACCTCAACAACCGCGGATCAGCATCTGCACCGAACAACCAAATGTTGGCACCTTGCACCTCTTGCGGTTACCGTCATAGTGGAGATTGTCGCAAGCAGAGTGGTGCATGCTTTAAGTGTGGAAAGTTGGGCCACCAAATTACGGATTGTCCAGAAAACCAAGGTCCGAAGGTTGGATCGAGTAATGCGGCTCCGAACAAACCAAAGCCCAGGGAGGATAAACCCTGCTCACGTGTTTGCAATGACACAAGAAGAAGCTGAAGACGCCAGCGACATGGTGGCAGGTACCATCTATGTGTTGTTTGATTGTGGTGCTACGCATTCATTCGTATCTAGGAGATTCGCGAAGAAGTTAGGGCTAGAGCCTGAAATTCTATGTGAACCCTATAGAGTAGCAACTCCTACCAACACTACCATTGAAACACATAAGATCCACCGAAACCACGAGATATCCATAAACGACCATACATTTTTTGTAAACCTGTTACAACTCAACATGGCCGAGTTTGACGCTATATTAGGGATGGATTGGCTATCTGAGAACCATGCATTGGTATATTGTCGAGGTAAGAGTGTGAAACTCCAAACCCCTGATCAAGAAGAGCTGATATATGTTGGTAAGAACAAGGAGCGAAAGTCCCTACTTTCTGCCTCCCAAGCATGGACAACCATGAAGTCAGGAGCAGAAGTTTTCTTGGCCACGATCCAAGAAGTGAAACAAGGAGACGAACTCAAAATATAAGACATCCCAGTGGTGAAAGAGTTCGCAGATGTGTTTCCAGATGACTTACCTGGAAAAGTTCCTGACAGAGAAATTGAGTGCGAAATTAACCTGGTGCCAGGGACGGCCCCAATCTCCAAGGCACCCTACCGGATGGCACCTGCAGAACTCAAGGAGCTCAAGGATCAACTACAAGAACTGCTAGACAAAAAGCAGATCAGACCCAGTGTGTCACCTTGGGGAGCTCCAGTGTTATTATTCAAGAAGAAGGATGTAACAATGAGATTGTGGATCGATTACAGAGAGTTGAACAAGATCACAATCAAGAATAAGTATCCTATTCCAAGAATTGACGATCTCTTTGATCAAATCAAGGGAGATACAACCTTCTCCAAGTTAGATTTGAGGTCGGGTTATCACCAACTAAAGATCAAGGCTGAAGACGTTCCTAAAACTGCATTTAGAACAAGGTATGGCCATTACAAATTCACGGTGATGCCATTTGGTCTAACCAATGCACCAGCGGCCTTCATGGATCTCATGAAATGGGTATTCAAATAATTCCTCGACAAATTTGTGGTGGTGTTCATAGACGATATACTCGTGTATTCACCAAGTGAAGAACACAAGGAACATCTTCGAATTACCCTTCAAATCCTGAGGGAGAAACAACTGTACGCCAAGTTCAAAAAGTGTGAGTTCTGGCTAAAGAGTGTGGCATTCCTAGGCCATATAATTTCCGAAGCAGGCGTGTTAGTGGATCCGAAGAAGGTAGAAGCTATCATGGACTGGCCTATACCTAAGACGGTGACAGAAGTTAGAAGCTTCTTGGGATTGGCTGGCTATTATCGTAAGTTCGTAGAAGGCTTCTCTTCAATAATCTTACCGCTCACTAGACTCACCCAGAAGAACTCCAAGTTCAACTGGAACGAAGAATGTGAGACAAGATTCTAAACTCTGAAGACAAGGCTTGCATCTGCCCCTGTTCTGACGCTACCGTAGGGGACAAAATCTTTACCATCTATAGCGATGCATCGAAAGGAGGACTAGGGTGTGTACTCATGCAAGATGGTAGAGTAATTGCTTATGTCTCAAGGCAACTGAAGACGCATGAACACAACTACCCAACCCATGATCTAGAGCTAATTGCTGTGGTTTTTGCTCTAAAGATTTGGCGACACTATCTTTACGGGGAAAAATGTGAAGTATTCACCGACCATCAGAGTCTCAAGTATATATTACTCAGAAAGAATTGAATCTGAGACAAAGATGATGGCTCGAGCTTTTGAAAGACTACGACTTGACAATAAACTACCATCCAGGAAAGGCAAATAAGGTATCCGATGCGTTAAGTCGGAAGAATATGAACAAGGTGATACTATCATCGATCTCAGCCCAACCGCGTCTTAGAGAATTATTCAAGCTAAAGCAGGATCAAGACCACAGCTTAATGAGGCTGAAAGAACAGATCAAGGAAGCAAAAATGACTGAATTCCGAGCAGACCAAGATGGGATTCTTTGGATGAACGGACGACCATGTGTACCCGACGTCGATAACCTCCGTCAGGAAGTGATGTCTGAAGCACATAAATCTAAGTTCTCAAACCACCCAGGAAGTACAAAGATGTATTGGGATTTGAAAGAACACTTATGGTGGAATGGGATAAAAAGAGATGTTTCTGATTTTGTTGCTAGGTGTCATGTATGTCAACAAGTCAAGGCAGAACATCAAAGACCTGGAGGACTATTGCAACCACTAGAGATTCCAGAATGGAAGTGGGAAAACATATGCATGAATTTTGTATTAGGTCTGCCGAAGACAAGATTAGGCAATGATGGAATATGGGTAATCGTGGATAGGTTAACAAAGTATGCGCACTTCCTGCCTGTCCGAATGAACTATGGATTGGATAAGCTCGCTTCGTTGTACATGGACAACATCGTAAGATTGCATGAGGTTCCAACCAGCATTCTGTCAGATAGGGACCCAAGGTTCGTATCTCGTTTTTGGAAGAGCTTCCAAGAAGCCATGGGAAGTAAGGTCACCCTCAGTACGGCTTACCATCCATAGATTGATGGCCAAACCGAGAGAACCATACAGACCCTAGAAGAGATGCTGCGGACATGCACCTTAGACTTTGGTAGTAATTGGAGCGAACATCTACCTCTAATAGAGTTCGCATACAACAATAGCTACCACAGCAGCATAGGAATGACAACATATGAGGCCCTCTATGGACGGAAATGTCCATCGCCGCTGTGTTGGGATGAAGTTGGAGAAAAGGCTATCACAGGACCTGAACTCGTCCAGGAGACAATGAAAAAGGTAGCCATCATAAAGGAGAGACTGAAGACAGCCCAGGATCGACAGAAAAGCAGGGCAGACTTAAAGAGAAGACCATTGGCCTTCGAGGTAGGTGAAAAAGTGTATCTTAAGGTTTCTCCAATCAAAGGGATAGTCCGATTTGACAAGGACGGAATGCTGAATCCCCGGTATGTCGGACCATTTGAAGTCTTGGAAAGAATAGGAACACTTGCCTACAGACTGGCCTTACCGCCCAGTATGTCAAGAATCCACAATATTTTCCATGTCTCACAATTAAGGAGATATATCTCGGATTCTAGTCACGTTCTTGATGAAGGGCCACCCTTGTGGAAGGGAATCTGACCCAAGGACTGAACTATGAAGAAATCACAATTCGAATCGTGGACACAAAGGACCATGTGCTTAGACGAAAAACAATCCCATATGTCAGAGTTCAATGGTCCAACCACACCGAGAGAGAAGCCACGTGGAAAAAGGAGGAGAAGATGCATAATCAATATCCCTACCTTTTCGACGATTAAGGTCACCAAAGTTTCGAGGACGAAACTTATTTTAAGGAGGGAGGGATGTGAAAACCCGAAAATTCAGCTCTCGGAAATGGAGCCAAAAAAAATCAGATCTGGGACGGTCAACTCAGATTCGGTTCGGTCAACTCAGATTCGATTCGATCAACTCAGATCCGGGACGGTCAACGATCAACTCAGATTTGAGACAGTCAACTCAGATCTGAACAGTCAGCAGTCAATCAGATCTGAACAGTCAGTAGTCAAACAGATCTGGACATTCAGCAGTCAACTCAGATCTGGGACAACCAACTCATATGGTCAACAGTCAGACAATCAACACAGCTGGTCAACATTCAACTCAGCCTTGGACTGGTCAACTCAGCTTTGGACTGGTCGACTCAGCTTTGGACGGTCAATTCAGCTTTAACCAAGTAAATTCAGATTTGGCGACGTAAATTCAGATCTGGCGACGCAAATTCAGATTTGACGATGCAAATTCAGATTTGACGACACAAATTCAGATTTGGAGACGCAAATTCAGATTTGGTAAAGAAAACTCAGATTTGGCTCACGAATTTCAGCAAGCTTTTCACGCGGAGACGCAAATTCAGATTTGGTAAAGAAAACTCAGATTTGGCTCACGAATTTCAGCAAGCTTTTCACGCGTACAGGCAGATTGTTTGCAACCATAATTGCCAATTTAAAGAGATTATTGGCCAATTAAGAGACCCAAATCAATGCAGAAACCGTTACTTTTGTAACAGTCAAATTAATGTCCATCAAACCAGGGATTTAATTCTGAAACGGCTGCCTCTTGACTACCCTATCCCTGCACCTATAAATACCCAGCTGATGGCAGCATATTTCCCTCACTCACCTCGAAAATTCTTCAGTAAAAATACAATAAACTTCCACGCTGAAACTTTGCACAAGGCTGCATCCTAGTATTGTACGAAGTACCATATTTCGCATACCAGTCAAGAAATTTCAGCAGACAGTAAGTTGTTTGAAATACTATAAATTATTATGCTATATTTTGTTTTTAAATTATCTTTTGAGCACTCGTTTCGTATCATCTTTCGTTTCGTGTCAACTTCATGATATGAATTATGCTCTATTTTAGCATTGAGTAATATGGGTCTACGGAATATTACGCACTCTGAGTTACGTGGTGTAACTATGGCCTCGACCCCTTAGAGGAGTAAAAATTAGGGACTGATCAGTAACCATAGAAACGAATTAACTATCAATGCTATCTGTTCTGTGATATGATATGCTCTGTTCTGAAATCTGTTATTCAGTATATGTATATTTTGTTATGCTCTAATGGTATCCCCAACTTGCTGAGTGTTTCCCCAAACACTCACCCCTTACTTCTCCCATCAGATAAGAACGAAGAGCATGTCGAAGAAGAAGAACAAGAGCTGTTCTGGGGCTGGTGAAGATTCAGTTTTTATTGTTAATGTAAATTTTGCTTCCGCATTTATGTTATTTCAGACTCTGATTTTCAGTTGTAAAAATGATTATTTTTGGTTATGTAACAGACTGGTTTTGAGCTATATTATGAGGCTTAATGTTTTACAATTGTATAATTGTTTAATATTACCGATGTCATGAGTCTTAGTCTCGGGGCATGACAGTGAGCATCCAGCTGCTGGTATCCTTGATCAGGTTTTCTCTTCCCTGATCTGGTTTACCAGATCGGCTCTATTCTTCTCTTCAAGAGCCACTGTGTGCTTGCTTGTTCTCTTGGTCCATTCAGACACCTCATCCAAATCATCGGCAAACACACCTTTCTTTCACTGGTTGATTGAGCCAGTTCTCCATGTAGAACTGCACCAGCACCAGGGATTATATCCCAACTTCTTCGGGATATAATGATCAGTTCTAATTCAGTCTTCCCAAGGACTGAGATCCCTATGATGAACTGATCATAGTTGCGCCTAGTGATCCGACCTGCACTTGAGCAATGCGCTTGTCTATGCGTCGGCACTTGAACACTGCACTTGTATGCTGCACTTGATCTGCTCTTGAACAGTTCTGCACTTCACCAAATCTTCTCTGCGCTTGGACTCTGAACTGCTCTTGCACCAAGCTGGTAGACTAGCTTGATGTTACTTGCACCCTGTCCAACAGTGATGTACAAGTTCGAGAGTCCTCTCACTGTTCCAGCATAGATATCTTCAATCAAACCAGCTTGGACGTCCCCTCACTGTTCCAGTCTGAATGTCTCCCTGTCTCCTTAACCAAGTGCACTACACATTGCACGCAAAACGTTAGTAGAATAACAACAGATTTTGTGTGAATCAAAATTAGATTCTGATATGTAGAAACAGATCCAACAATCTCCCCCTTTTTGATTTACACAAAATCTGAATAAACATATGCACGTATGTGTATGCTTGAAAGTATTTCTCCCCTTTTTTATGGGAATCAAAAAGGGCTTCGAAATCGTGTCTCCCCCTAAATGTTTAAAACAAAACTCCCCCTTAACAGAGCACGAGGTTATTTTATTTTGAAAAATAAAAACCGTTTTCGAGGGATGACACTTGTGAAAACAAGTGCATGAGATGAGATTTTGAAAAAGAAACAGATTCTGTGTCACAGAAAAATCTCATCTATCAAGATTAAAGGATAAATGATAACTGAATTCACATAATCTCTTCCGCTTCTCCCGGACACTGTTATAGGCGCTATTCTTTCAGCACAACAAGCGTAAGAGGTCTAGAATTCCACAGATCTCGTGCAATCTGTCAGCTTGACAGAAGAGATGTTGCTGCTCCTTGCTTTCGACAAATTGCTCTACTATTCAAAAATCATTACTCCCCATATCTGTATAGAGTGAGTTGTAAAAACCTTTTGTAGCACAGGCAAGCTTTCGAAGAAAAACTATCAGAGCAGACAAAATTTTAAAACTGTTTAAAAAAACTTTTCAAAGAAAAAAGCATTATTCAAGAACAACCTGCTCTGATATCAATTGATAGGATCGATTTTGGGGGTGTCCGTGGGCTCTCACACAGCTCACGTAGGCTCTCTGTAACGACCGGACTTTTCTCAAAATAAATTTAGAAATTTGGGGTTCGAATTGAAAGACCCAAAAATTTCAATCTTAATAAACATAAAAGTCGTTACTAAAATTCTGGACTAAATTGCGAATAAACACAATTCATTGCTGCTGAAATGCAGAACAAAGGAACCAATGAAGTGAGCGGAAGTAATACCAAATTCTGAAAACACTTTTCATAACAAATGAAGAAAATCAGCTGCAAGGGTATACAAACACGGAACTAAATCCTCAGCTGATCGAAATACAAATGAACTTGCATATATCTTTACACCAAGTGTTTAGACAGATTTCTACAAAATAAGGAACTATAAATCTGTTAACATACAAAACTAATGAATAAGCGCAATATATAACTGAGAATTCTGATAGAAACTGAAAGCATAAAACATAATCAAATTCTGAAAAAAATTTCTTTAAACATTCTCTGGAGCTGTGATTAAAATCACACTTGCGCTCTTCTGAAATTATGACAACACTTTATACATTTTGGTCCAATTCGTTTGATCAAACTCCTAATATCAGTCTCTAAAACTATGGCTCATGGTGAAGGGATATACAAATCCGTCGACCTATACACCTGATCCTTCCTCTGTTGAAAGGGCACACGGTTCGTCAGCCGCGCACTCACCCTTCCTCTGGGGACCCTCTTTGTTTTCATAACTTAAAATATTTTATAAAACATCGTTCTGCTCTTTCTTTTCTTTCTAAAATCTGTTTTCTTTCTCTCTTGTACGAATTACTGGTTTTCTCTTGTCTAATGATGTTCTGGAACTTCAAGGGATTTCTCTGTAGAATTTACGAAGATGAAAACTGAATAAAAGCTCTCAAATCTTGTTCAATTGAATCGAATAATCTTTTGCACTGAAGCGGAAATGAATAAGAAATCAAATTCTGAAATTTCGTTATCTGTTGAAGAAAGCGAAGAATGAACAGTAACTAGTTGCAATGAACAGTACCAGTCGCAAGACTAATACCAGCTGCAATGATCAGTACTTAGAAACAAATAAAGCAACTGCTGAACTATCACAACAACATGCATCTGCTGGTGAATAATGCATCTGCCGAATTTTACGAAAACAACGCAACTGCTGAAATATCACAATGGAATGCATCTGCTGAATTTTACGAAAACAATGCAACTACTGAAATATCAAAATGGAATGCATCTGCTGAATTTTACAAACGCAACTGCTGAATACCAACAGCTGATGAACAAACTATCAGCTGATGAACAAACTATCAACTGATGAACAAACTATCAACTGATGAACAAACTATCAACTGATGAACAAACTATCAACTGATGAACAAACTATCAACTGATGAACAAACTATCAACTGATGAACAAACTATCAACTGATGAACAAACTATCAACTGATGAACAAACTATCAACTGATGAACAAACTATCAACTGATGAACAAACTATCAACTGATGAACAAACTATCAACTGATGAACAAACTATCAACTGATGAACAAACTATCAACTGATGAACAAACTATCAACTGATGAACAAACTATCAACTGATGAACAAACTATCAACTGATGAACAAACTATCAACTGACCTTCATAAAAATAGAGCATGAACTTTCTGGTTTTGAAGAACAGCCGAAGCCGTCTTCCTTTCTTTAAAAATCTCATATAAACATGCAAACAAAATTGAATATATGCTTTCACTGAGTGAGTAAGAAACAGAGTTTACTTGCCTGAATTCTTGAACACAACCGCAGTAGAAATCCAGCAAATCACCAACACTCCGATCGCCTCCTTTAAAAAGCTTTAAAACCTTTGCTCGGTTTCTTATAGAGAGAGCACCGCTTTGAACTAATTTGTTTTCAAGATAATGATGCATGAAGCAGCTAACATCCTATATATATATGATTTAAAATGCCTAAGGAAAGAACCACGTTTTAATCAAGATGCTCAAATCTGCTAAAAGCGTACTCTGTTTTTAAAATAAAATGATGCACATGAAAAACGAACAATTTTATTTAAAACAACAGGATTCGATCGACTTGCTATGATTGGCTACACAGCTGCTGCAATCGTATTCTAACATTTGAAATTTAGCTCTTAATTGATAAAAATCTAAACAATATATATCTGAATTCTGAAACTCGATGGAAACAGAGTTTAATAGAATAGCATTGTAATCCCTCAATCTCAAATCTTTCTAGTTTGTGGCCTCTAAAATATCTGGGCATTACAACCTACCCCCCTTAACAAAATTTCGTCCTCGAAATTTCTTACTTAATGATATCTGGGTAGCTTTTCTACAAATCATAATCACTTTCCCACATAATTTCTCTTTCAGTGTGATTTACCCACTGCATCTTAATCAAGGGATAGTTCTATTCCTTAACTTACGGTTTTCTCTTAAAAGAATCTTTACTAGAACTTCTTCATAATTTAAATCTAACGCTACTTAAATAAGTTCTTATATGAGCATCTAATTCTACTATAAGAGACGCATCGCTGAAATGAAATCAGACGCAACAAAATGAAACAGTATTTGGGAACAAAACAGATTTCTACTGTTCATGAGTATTGCTGAAAGAAACCAGCTGCAAGGTCTTTTTACTAAACACAAACGTATTAATTGAAACGATGCCGTTGCGAAACAACATGAATAGTACAACTGCTGGATACAACGATACAATGTAACTGCTGAAAATGAATTGTGCAGCTACTGGTCATAACAATGGAATGCAATTGCTGAAAAATGAACTTTGGTGCTGCAACATCAAACGACAGCTACGCTATCAGCTGTTGTCTATCAAACCAGACTTTATACCGATTCGACTAACAAATACCGATTACATAGCGTCAAGATCCGATATTACCATTCACCGGAAGATGAACAATCCTAAACATACGGGAAATAAAACTCGAACTTCTCACGGCGGAGTACTGGTTCTGACGAAACTCTTGCCTAACAAATCCTGGAACTAATCTTTTAATCCTTTCATTTTTTTTAAGGGCAACCGATACAAAGGCTTAAAAATTGAAACAGCTTCTAGTATCAAATCAATAGTAAACTCTATCTCAAAGGGATCTAATGTTGGTCCCTAGAAAAACAAAACCAAACACTCAGAAGCACCAGAAGCACAAAGCTCTGATACCACTTGTTGGTCCCTAGAAAAACAAAAACAAACACTCAGAAGCACCAGAAGCACAAAGCTCTGATACCACTTGTTGGTCCCTAGAAAAACAAAACCAAACACTCAGAAGCACCAGAAGCACAAAGCTCTGATACCACTTGTTGGTCCCTAGAAAAACAAAACCAAACACTCAGAAGCACCAGAAGCACAAAGCTCTGATACCACTTGTTGGTCCTTTTATGAAATTAGGATCAATAAGAAAGATCAGCAGACGCGCTTTTTGTTAAAAAACCATTCAAAGCAATTTTGCGCTGCTGATACTAACTTGGAGCTGCAATAGCTCGTTTGTTCTTGAACATTAAAATCTCAAAGCCTTGAGCACCGGAGACAGATCTGGTATGATTTAAAAATCATGCGGAAAATACCAGAACTGAATCCTCTATTTTAAAACAACTCAAACAGATTTATGTACAACATAAATCTGTTCGAGACTTGTGCTTGTGTGCTGCTGAAATGTTATGCTAAGTGCTGAACTGTTAATGCGAATGCTTGAATGAATGCGTGCTGAACTGTAAACGTGCAATGCTAAAGTAAATGCTGAAAGCTTAAAGAACACAATACAGTACGCAGCATATTTGTTTATGGAAGTTCGGATATCAACATCCTACATCTCCCCTTCTCCCTGAATTGAATTATTTATCGCAAGAGCAAAACGCTGTCGTATCAACTTATGTAAACGACATCGTTTTGCTATCTTCGCATCTGCTGAGCTTCTGCTGATGAACAGTAGCTCTCTGCTGAATTTCCTCCTCTACGACGTCGCTTCTCTTTTACTTCTCTCTTCATCTGCTGATCCTTAACACGACGTCGCTTCATCTCTTTCGCTCTTCTCTTCATCTGCTGATAGCTTCCTGCTGAATGATGACTTCACTGCTGATGTCATCATCTTAACGCTCCAGCTGGTTTCTTCATCTGCTGATTGTGATGACATCACTGCTGATGTCATCATCGGTGATTCCAGATCTAGCACTTCTTCTCAACTGCTGATTGTGATGACGTCATCCTTGCTGCTCAATGCTTCCTCCAGAATGTATGCTGACATCATCTATGCTGATAACAGCTTTTGCTAGCGCTCCAGCTGGTTCAAGCTCTCTAAGCAATAATCACATCTGCTGGTATGAATTGGCCTCCGCCAGATTACGAACAACTGATTCAACTTTGGACGTCTCCATTGCTAATCCAGCTGCCGAACTTTATCTTTTCTCCAGCAGATCCACCTTTACCTGGGGGGTATTTATAGAGGGGCTAGGCAGATGAATCGTCTCGTGGGCACGTTCTGTCGAGACGTGGGTG
>KQ995758.1:7584-22462 GCA_001598015.1 Dorcoceras hygrometricum | reverse complement strand
AAGAAACAGAGTTTACTTGCCTGAATTCTTGAACACAACCGCAGTAGAAATCCAGCAAATCACCAACACTCCGATCGCCTCCTTTAAAAAGCTTTAAAACTTTTGCTCGGTTTCTTATAGAGAGAGCACCGCTTTGAACTAATTTGTTTTCAGGATAATGATGAATGAAGCAGCTAATATCCTATATATATATGATTTAAAATGCCTAAGGAAAGAACCACGTTTTAATCAAGATGCTCAAATCTCCTAAAAGCGTACTCTGTTTTTAAAATAAAATGATGCACATGAAAACCGAACAATTTTAGTTAAAACAACAGGATTCGATCGACTTGCTATGATTGGCTACACAACTGCTGCAATCGTATTCTAACATTTGAAATTTAGCTCTTAATTGATAAAAAGCTAAACAATATATATCTGAATTCTGAAACTCGATAGAAACAGAGTTTAATAGAATAGAATTGTAATCCCTCAATCTCAAATCTTTCTAGTTTGTGGCCTCTAAAATATCTGGGCATTACACTCTCACATAGAGTAAGACACGAACCCTTAAGTTACGTGCAAAAAAAAAAAGATTTTCGAAAGCAAAGCAGCACACAACACATAACCGGATCGCGCATGAAACAAACCAGCGGCTCTGCGAGCTGGTTCAACATATGCGATCTGTTTTATATAATACTTGAGCTGCAATAGCTCAGTGTTCTTGAATATTAAGTGAACCGAGATACAGATTGAGTAATGAGATAAAATCATGCGGAAATAACTCAAACTGAACTCTTATATTAGAAAGCTTATCAACGGTTTTGTTTAACACAGTTTGTTAAATATGCAATGCGTATGAATGTAAATGCAGAAAGCTGTAAAATGATACACTGTGATTTGTTTATGGAAGTTCGGAGCTGAATCTCCTACGTCTCCCCTTCTTCCGCAATCGGGAAGGATCCAGTAGAAGAATTTGATTATAGCGACCCCCGCTGTAACCTGATCCTACGACCAGCAGCCACAAGATCTCCTACCCACCACTGCACACCAGCCCGCAATCTGCGTGTGTCTAACTCACTTTTTTATTGCCTTAGTGAGAAATGCTACATATAATTCTTTAATGTCTCAGTGCGAAATACAACGTAGACTTGTTTAACGTCTCTGTCCAAAGATTACAATGGAGAGTTTTAATATGATTCACTCAGCTAATCTAATCAACTCTCTCAAATATATGAGAGTGAATCGTGTGTGAGATTACAGTGTATGCTCAATTTCTCGAATATAAAATCTCACACACTGGGAAGTGCACCTGTCCGAGCTGCTCTTACCAATGTCTTCCTAAAGCTTGTGTTGTGCACGCTGGTGTTTTACATTTCTGATTTGCACAACACTTCTCTCTTTTCTATGCGCTGTTCTTCTGTTGTGTATGCCTCTCTCTCTCTCTCTCTCTCTCTCCTACTTGTGCTCTGCTCTTGTTATTTATAGCCTGACGCGGAGTTTAATCCGTTGGACACAAAGTTGTAGCCGTTGTGAAACGAACTGTACTCTAGATTTTTTTTTATTTTTGAAATAAAATACGGAATTAACATTCTTTAAAGTATAGCTCGTCCGTTAAAAACTTTTCTCAACATCACTTTAAAACATAAATAAATAAATATCTCAAAAACATTAAATAATTCATTTTGTCATAAAACCAGAGTAAATAAAATGGGGAATCTGAACATGTCTCATCAAATAAAAAATAAGAAGTGGTCACGGGGTAGCAGCTGTAGCGGGCGCTCAGAGGTCCTCACCACCTGTCGGGATAAAATCAACAGGATCATCACTTGCACCATTTAAACATAGTGATCCTAAAGGCCTAGCATGCTCTATCTGATCATAACAAAGTACGTATAATAAAACCACATGCAAGCACATACGTATCGTAAAAATAGCTTTAAGACATGCATGCATGGATGATTGTAAAACATGGCTCATAAATCAGTCGTAACATTACATAATCGTATCGCATAACATAATAAGGCATGACATAACATAACATAAAAAGCGTGTGAGTCGTATCCATGATGTGTGGGCCGTTACATTAACGATTGATCAATCATAAGAAACCAACGTACGTGACGATGCAGTTCACCCGACCTTACCTCGGGATCCCTCAAACCTCTATGCTGCCACTTCACCATGCCATGAACACATGGATCCATAAGCTCATTATAACATTAACAGAGGTTCACCGGGTCCGGTATCCTAGATCCGCTCATCGTCTACTTGCCACAAATCACTTCAATCCCTCAAAATATTTTCTTTGTCGTACATGCCTTTAACATTTCATAAACTTTCATGATGCGTATACTTTGTAAAACATTCAAATTTAAAAAGGCTTCACCCATCAATATATTTAATTTTCTTTAAATATGCATAATCATATACGTAATACTATATATATAATTAAATATATATTTATGGGCTTCTACATTTTCTCCTTCCGATCAAGGACTGGTTCAAGTGTATGACCCACTAATAAGCCCCAAAATCCTACTTAAACTTAAAATGAAACTTAACCCTAAACTTGACTTGACCCATTAAACTAAAATTAAACGTTAAAATTAATAAAATACTTGGTCCTTCAACTTAAAATCAGACATTGAATTTTGACAAAATAAAAATCCCCTTGAATAAAAATTATACTTTAAAATTTGATAAAATTATTAGGTCCATAAACAAAAGAGATTTAGGCTTTAAAATTTTGACTTGAAAGTTGGACTAAAATGATTTGACTCATTTACGCTTAAATCAGACTTTACATTTTCTGCCCCGACGAGATGCAGTTTGAGCGGCTAAACCGTAGAATTCATTAAAAGTACATTTCCTAACCAAATCGCTCCCCGTCTAGATCACAAACCAACCATAACGGACCAGGATGCCCGACACGATCAACCCGACGTCTGCAAACCCACTGCCCACACGCAGACTAAAACCAGGACATGTGCTAGCCATAAAACTCATAACTAATTCGTTCCTCAACCAAATCACTCCCCATTTAGACCTGCGTGACCCTACATCAATGCGCTATCTCCTGCAATCAGCCTTGACCACACAGACCATATAGAGCGACTTAACCGACCCCAACAACTCTACTGTCGTGCACAGAAAATAAGTCAGGACACGTGCTGATCATAAAATTCGTAACTAATTCATTCCTTAACCAAATAATTCCCTGTTTGGACCCACGTGCTCCTAACTCGATGGACTAACTACTGGACAACCCTTGGACCAAACTCTAGCCACATGAACCATCCATGACAGATGCATAACAAGGAACAAATCAAATACGATTTGAAAATCATGATACATGCATGGATCTCAAATACAAAACTTAGATCAAAGAATTCACATACAAATCATGCAACGTAATTTAAAAAAAATAGTATATTATGATTTAAATGGTTAGAGAAAGAGGAACTGAGCGTGCCTTTTTGAAGAACTATGTAGACTATGCGTTACCGGGACGGCGAACTCGAGATAGGGACGCTTGAACCTTGAAACCACCAAGAAACCAAGAAAATTCAATGGAGGCTTGTGAAAAAGGGGAGGGAGGCGTGAGTGAGGGAGTGGGAGAGGGAGGGAGGCTAGGGTTTTCAAAAATAATTAGGTTAAGGAGAATGAAAGTGTACCAAAAGACTCCTCTCAATACTTTAAGTTAGGAAATAAAATATTTTTCCCTCCTTAATCCCCACTAATGAAAAAAATGCTAATTAAAACTCAAAACGTAGACTTTAAACCTCAAAATTTCGTAATATAAAATCTCCTAATTTTTAAAATATAGTAAAGCTCATTAAAGCAGCCCGTAAAGGCGAAAAACGGGTTCACCTCGACTAATATACATAAAAATATTATTTTTCATAAATACTGCTTAAAAATATAAATTCTAGCTCTTAAATATGCGAGGGCTTAAAATTTTCAAAAATATTTCACCTCAGTCGTCCCAAATCTCGTTCACGCGTCCGGAACTCAAACAGGATAAAAACGTGTCATGAACATTATTAAGCAAAAATCATCACTTAATCACATAACATGACACATAGCAGCCCGTAAAGGCGAAAAACGGGTTCACCTCGACTAATATACATAAAAATATTATTTTTCATAAATACTGCTTAAAAATATAAATTCTAGCTCTTAAATATGCGAGGGCTTAAAATTTTCAAAAAATATTTCACCTCAGTCGTCCCAAATCTCGTTCACGCGTCCGGAACTCAAACAGGATAAAAACGTGTCATGAACATTATTAAGCAAAAAATCATCACTTAATCACATAACATGACACATAATTTTATAAAAAAAATTTTCCCCCTAGTCATGCACTAATTTCCACGTAATCAGGATTTCTGGGCGTTACACGTTGAAAGTCTTTGACACTATTGTACTTTGCGTCCTTTGTCTTTAAATGCGTTGCAGGCTTTTCTTCACTTTAAGCACATGAGCACTGTACTTTGAGAAGACAATACAAGCAAATCGATTTGAATTCTGAAAAGAAGTCTTCGATTAGTTTTGTATTCAAATTTCTTTGCTTGTAGATTTGATAGCATCTGTCATGCTATCCGAACTGGTTTGTCCTTAACCAGTTTACCAGCTTATCTCCATTCTGATTTTTGCTGAGCTGGTCTTTGATTCGAGCTGTTCAAAGCTCTCTTATTCTCTTCTTGTCTGCTCTTGAGCTGCTCTTGTTCTGTTCTTTCCTGCTCTTGAGCTGCTTCGAGCTAGCTTGTTCATCATACTCAGCAGGTCGCTTCTCTGAGCTGGTGTCTCAGCTAGTTTCCTTCCCAGCTGGTTGCTTCTTTCTTCTGGTTCCCCATTGTAAGCATCCTTGATCAGGTTTTCTCTTCCCTGATCTTGGTTTACCAGCTCGGCTCTATTCTTCTCGTCAAGAGCCACTGTTTGCTTGCTTGTTCTCTCGGTCCATTCAGACACCTCATCAAACCATCAGAAAGCACACATTTCTTTCACTGGTTGATTGAGCCAGTTCTCCAATTATATTTTAACCTTTATCCTTGTGGAACTGCAATCCAGCATTAGTGAATATATCACAACTTCTTTGGGATATAATGATCAGTTCTAGTATTCCAAGGACTGAGATCCCTATGAAGAACTGATCATAGTTGCGCCTAGTGATCCGACCTTCACTTGATCACTGCGCTTATCTATGCGCCGGCACTTGAACACTGCACTTGTACGCTGCACATGATCTGCGCTTGAACGGTTCTGCTCTCACTGAATCTCTCTGCGATTGATCTCTGACTGCTCTTGTATCAAGCTTGTAGACCAGCTTGATGTTCCTCGTACCTTGTCCATCAGTGCTGTACCAGATCGAGCGTCCCCTCACTGTTCGAGCATAGACATCTTCAACTGTTCCAGCTTAGGCGTCCCCTCACTGTTCCAGTCTGAATGTCTCCCTGTCTCCTTAACCAAGTGCACTGCACATCGCACGAGAAATGTTAGTAGCATAACAATAGATTTTGTGTGAATCAAAACTTAGATTCTGATCTGTAGAAACAGATCCAACAGAATAGCTAGAACAGCTCGTATTGGAACAGTTGAGAAAAATAGCTCAGAGCATAAAGTGGTATAACAGACCAGCTGAGAGACCAGTTTGGATAAACCAGCTCAGAGCAAGATTGTTCTACATACGTTATCTAGTTATAGAGGATTGTGAACAAAGACTATTATCTGGATCAGTACAGAACAAAGACAAGAACAGATCAGTTCAGAGTGGATTGAATTCAATCAGATTAGGTCAGATTTGAGTAGTTCGATACAACGACCAGATTGGAAACCCAGCTAAGTAAGGAAACTTAGCAAAATGGATTTCAGAATGTTTTGACGGTTCATACAGATTGATGTGATATGTTTGACCTCTCTGTATCGATTTGTAGTCGTTGGAACTACTTTGATCTAATTCCTTATTTACAGAGATTTGGTTTGAATTGAAAACAGCGCAGAGTATGCTAAAAAGAGAAAATCATTTAATGGAGATGTACGAAAATAGTACATGCATTTAAGACGCCATAGATATTTCAATTTGGATACATTCGACGTGTATAATGGTAACATTTTTTACCGTTGTATCCAAAGGTATAAATTGGAGAAGCAGATCAGTTGTACTCACCTGATGCCAACACAAAGAACGAATTGTTGAATAAAAACAGCGAACAAAGAACAAAGTTATCTGTCAAACCAGCTCGCAGCTAGTGACACACACTCACATATTGTTTTCATCAATTCATTGTGTCACGAAACAATTGTACACACTATGTAGTGTCAAGTTATCACTGTAAAATCATAAACAGAGTGTGGAGAGCTAGATTAGCTAAAACGATTTAGAGTTGTATTCATTGTGTTTCGAACCAGATCGCGTGCTAGGTTCTTGGTTGAGTGTTAGAAGTTCTTGCAGCTGCTGGCTGTCGGATCGGGTTTGTACAAGGCGTTGTATAAATCAAATCTTCTAGTGGATATACTTCCCGTTGAGGAAGAAGGGGAGACGTAGGAGAATTAACTCCGAACTTCCAGAAACAAAACTCTTGACTCTCATTTTTTACATTTATGCATTTATTAACTGTTCACTGTTGAATTGAGTTCTTTCCGCTCAATTTATTTGTTACCCAATATGTTGGATTTGTTTATACAGATCAGAATCTAAGTTTTGATTCACACAAAATCTGTTACTATTGTACTAATGCTCTACGTGACTCTTGACTCTCATTTTTTACATTTATGCATTTATTAACTGTTCACTGTTGAATTGAGTTCTTTCCGCTCAATTTATTTGTTACCCAATATGTTGGATTTGTTTATACAGATCAGAATCTAAGTTTTGATTCACACAAAATCTGTTACTATTGTACTAATGCTCTACGTGAAATGCGCAGCTTGATTATTCTGGAGTAGACATGAAGATATCCAAACTGGAACAGTGAGGGGACGCCTGAGATGGACTAGTCAAAGATATCAAGCTGGAACAGTAAGGGGACGCCCAAGCTGGTTCAAAAATTTAATTCCAGAATGTAGGGAACACCAACATGGTTCACGGCCTGGAGCAGGAGCAGCACAAAGATAAAGCGCAGAGTATTTAGAAGAGCAGAGTTCAAGTGCAGAGAGATGAAGTGCAGAACGGCTCAAGCGCATATGAAGTGCAGAGTACAAGTGTGATGTTCAAGTGCAGAGCCGAGATATTTAGTGAGAGGCTAGACGAGATTGAGGCAACCCCTCACAATTGGAGCTGAGGAAGAATCTGTATGCAAGGGGTACTCGATAAGTCTCAATTGAGCCAAGCTGGTATGGAAAGATGAAAGCTGGATGTGCACACTGCCACAACTCAGCATTCATCCAGAAGAACTCTGAAGCAGACCAGCTTGGAGAACAGCTCAAATGAAGAATCTGTCTAGATATAGAGGGCAAATAAGAGACCAGATAGTTAAGGTCAAACCAATTGGACAAGATGTTCGAGAGTAGATCAAGGAAGGAGGGACTCTATCTAGCAAAGTCATGAACAGTCATAAAATGAGGAAGAAATTTTCTAGATAGAGGAACTCTCAGCTCTAAAGATGATGAAGATCAGCTCAAGAGCAGATGACAAGAGCAAATCAGAAAATTTGTTCAAGAGCGATTGCAAACAAAATAAGACGAAGAGAGCTTTGAACAGCTTGAAGAAGCAACCAGCTCGAACAAGACCAGCTCAGTGCAGAAAAGAATTAAGTGTTATAGTAGGTGCCCAACAAGCCAACTTGTGGCGTGTGGGCTTTGATGACTCTTTGTGTAAAACAATCTTTGTTTATGAAATTAACATTCTATATGACATTCTTTATTGTCATTATTATGTTAATGTTAACAATTGTGTTGGATAAAGACCTATAATGCACCATAGTGCATGTTAGATGTGACAGTGGATATGATGGCTGTCATGAAACACATCTAATAGTCACTGTGTATTCTAAACATGTTCCTAGTCGATTGAGCCGTAAAAATGAGGATAAGGCCGCCCGAGTTTGGACTAGCGTCTGCGATGTGAAGTACCACGTTTCATTGGTAGGGAACATTGTGATGTTCTGAGCATGCAGATGGATGGTTTACCTAGCGAACTATCGAACTACCCTCGTTCGGATTCTCCAAGTCATTTGACGAGTGGAGAGTCCGAGGTCTTGGTTGTATGGGTTAGTCCTTACTACTCAAAACATCATTGAGACTCTACATGATTAGTCACCTCACTTTGACTCGTTTACCGACTCCGTGAGGGTCATCAGGTATCGAGATTGGGTGAGGTCACAAAGCATGTAGGATTCGATGCCTTGTTGTCGAGGATTCACCGCTCGCCCTAGTGTATGGATATCCTATGCTGTGTGAGGAGATAACAATGTGACAAATCTCTGGCCAGAGTACTCTTGTGCTTTAGTGTAAATTAGTTTACCTAGTAGCACTCGCGATGTCGCTATTCTGATCTCCATGATGTATGCATGGCTATCGAATCTCTAACGAATCTCGATTTACCAATGGTCGTTTATTTGATCGAGATATATGTGATGAAAGGACCGTACTATACGCTAACTATGACCCACTGGTTCTTGCAGGCACTATCAGTGATACCCAGGGGATCATGGGGCGATGTTGCTAGGCGCTTTACCATGGTCCGATGGGTAGATCAAAAAATGTATTTTATGATTCACAATGAGTTTAAGCCCACGGCTAGCTGTAGCCCTGAACCATTGAGGGTCACACAGTGTACTGGTTTGCCAATTCCTGTGCGAACGAAGAACTAAAATTGTTGAGTATGGTACGAGAAATAATTGGAAGTATGACTTTCAAAAGTTGCTATGGCTGTATTGACATTCATATGCAACTTCAGGGGTTAATCTGCTATTTGTAGATTAGGTGGTCTGAAAAATTGTTTTCACATCATATGTACGGTTTTAGAACCTATGAATATCGGTCCGATCTGATCGTCGATCGGAGTTATGATGAAACCACAACGTTGGATTTAAAGTTGGATGTATTGGTCCTGGGCTTGACCACGGCCCGTTAACGAACTTAGGCCCGCGAAATTATCTATAAATAGGAGGGCATGAGGTTGAGTTAAAGAGACACCAAAAAAGCTATTTAGCAAACTATCCCTCCCTCTCTCCCTTCTCCCGCCGCCACCACCGCGCCATCGCCCGCCGCCGTCGCCGTCGCACTTCGATGCGATCTTCTCGACGAGGAGATTCTGCTCGCAAAATTTTTGTTGGGGTTGTAGTGCACTCGAACGAAGGAATTGGAAAACTGATCGTGGACCAGATTAGGAGCAACCAAATAAGGGCTATTTCCATTGGAGGAATAGTCGGAGCCAGGCGTCTAGTCGGCAGACAGGTAACAACTTAAACACACGTTGTTTAAATTTTATTTAAACTGTTTAAAATCCAGAACTATTATTGTATTAGAGACCCCGGGCACAAAATTTTGAAACTTCCGCTGCGCCCCGGGAGCGCGATCCGGATCCGTCGCCGGGAACCAACAGTGGTATCAGAGCCACGGCTCGGATCTGTAATTCAAGAACTGTTCTGGAATTGCATCAAAAGGACACTGTTTAAAAAAAAATTAAACAGTGTTGCGTGGGCATCGCACTGGGATACGCGCACGTGTTGCGTGCCACCGCGTGCCGCGCTCTGATAGCCACGGCTCAAGAACTGCTCTGATAGCCACCGCGTGCCGCGCTCGACACCCCGCGCACGTGTTGCGTGGGCATCGCACTGGGATACGCGCCGCAAATCATGGCGCGTATCACGGGATATGCGGCGCGATGCGCCATTAGTCTCGCCAGGTCTCGGCGGGCGCTTGCGGGACGTCTCGGCATCCCCTTGCGGGCGTGTTTCGACAGCCCTCGGTAGCCATGAGCGACATGTGCAGCACCTGCTGTCGCACACGGGCGTGCGTTCACCTGTGCGCGCCACATGCGATACTCGACGCCGCATGATGCCGAGAGCATGTGCGGTGCCCTTGCGGCGCCACTGTTGCTCGCGGGCAGTCTTGACAGGGCAACCCGATAATTTTGTATTTTCAGGTCCGGGCAGGTCTGTTCTGTTTTTAAAATCACGTCCAAAATTATTTTTTAATCTTGGAAATAATTGTTTTGATGCAACTAAAACTAACAAAATAGGATTTTTTTAAATATGTCAAGATTTGATTTGATTTTCTATATATGTGAAAATATGATTTTATTTATGAAATGTGATTTTTATACTTAAAATAAGATTTTGTTAAATCATGTCAGATTTGATTGATTTCCTGTATATGTCAAGCAAGATTTGATTGCATTATTTATGTTAGTTAATCTGATTAATTATGTAAATTGGATGATTATCTTGATTTAATATATGCCTTTGAACCCGCATGATATTTTAAATCTGATTTAAAATATGAGACCTAAATTTCAAAAAAATGCAAATCCCTCGTTTTAAATATGATTTAAAATTAATATCAAGAATAAAGTTTAGTGATTAAAATTGAAAGATCTTAGTTTATTGATAATTATGAATAAAGTGATAAAACATGATCTAAGAGAGTCCTTCATAGACTGGCTTAAAGATGGCTTATATCGATTTGTCTCACTGAAGGGCGTTGCTTTGTTTAAGGAAGTTGGTTTTTAAGTGGGCCTTAGCCCCCCAACTACATGGAAGCACTCTTGGAAAATGTTAAACACTAGCTTCTAAATTGATCATAAAACAAAAGATCATTCAACAAGATCATGAGGCCGGGGAATTTAAATGTTATTTAAAATTTCCTACCTTCCATCAGCGACGGGGTGTATGACGATGCTACCCGTATAAATGGCCCAGCTCATATTATTGAGGGGGTTATGTATGCTGGAAAGCCATACACTCTATTGACACTTGCTGTGAGTTGGTTGGAACTCCCTTTAACGTTGACTCATATTATTGGGGACATTAAGGGGACCGTCCATCACGACTCAACATTGATGGGTCATCTTGACACGTGATAGTAATCGGCGTCATATTATTGGGCCCTTACTGGACGTGAGGTAAATACGTGTAGGTTGCACCTGGTGCAATTGGGTTCTACCTTTTGGAGTTCATGATTGGCTGATATTATTCAGGACTGTGATTCTCGATTGGGCTCCATGTACCCGCTAAGAAAACTGGCTTTCCCGATTTCATTAGAGGGTGGTGAAATCGGTAAAATAGTGGGAGGGTAATTCATAAAATGATATGACCATGTTTTATGTCTTAGTGCTTTTTTATAAATTGAATGTCTATTTTATCTTAGGATATAAACTACTTAAAATGTCTTCGATCAAAAATCCACTTGTGCTATACTGGATAGCAACAAATTCACTGGCTTAAACTACCAAGATTGGCTTAGAAATCTCAAGATTGTCTTGGCTTCGGAAAAACTTCTCTACACACTAGAGAAGAGCCCTCCGAAGGAAGCCCCTGCCAATGCCAGTACTGAGGAGCTGGCAAAGCTGGAAAAATAGTGGGATGATGAGCTTAAGGCACGATGCTATATGATAGCATCTATGACAAATTGCAGATACGATTTGAGAAGACTGAGTATGCTGCTGGCATACACCTTCACCTCAAAGAGCTGTATGGGGAGAACTCTCGGACTGAGAGGTTTACTACTGTCAATGAGCTCATGACAAGCCGCATGCGTGAGGGGACTTCGGTCCGCGAGCATGGGGTCCATATGATTGGCTCATTGAGAAGCTGGTGGGCCTTGATATCATGCTTCCACATGAGCTGTCTGTGGATCTACTTCTACTCTCCCTTCCGCTGCGTTCGACCCCTTTGTGGTCAACTTCAACATGAACAAGCTGGAGGCCACCCTTGAAGAGGTGATAAACATGTTTGTCGTGTTTGATGGGACCATAAAGAAGGATAAGCCCGTCCTCCTTTTGGGCTCTTCTTCCTCTGTGAAAATGAGGCCAAAACGCAAGGGTAAGAAGAGTTTTACCCCTGCGAGGGAGGAAAAGCCCACCAAGAAGCCCAAGGCAAAGGATTCCAAGCCCGACAAAAACTGATGAAGTTTGACACCACTGCCACAAGCCTGAGAATTGGAGGAGGAACTGTCGGGATTACCTCGAGCAGCTGCGAACTGCGAAAGGTACATTCTATATTGAAATAAACATGTCTCTTAATTCTACTTCCTGGATACTTGATATCAGATGTGGATCTCATATGTGCAATTATTTTCAGGTAATGACAAGAAGCCGATGGCTTAGGATGGATGAGACCCACTTGAGGCTGGGCAATGGAGCAAGGGTTGTGGCCGAAGCAATAGGATACGTTCAATTATTTCTGCATTCTAATTTTAAGTTGCTATTAAAGGATGTATTATTCATTCCCGAGTTAATACAAAACATATTTCCGTTTTTATGCTTGATAGTGATGGTTATTCGTGTCATTTTGCTAGTTCGATTTGCAACATATACAAGAATGAATGTTTAATTGGAATTGGGGAACGCGAAAACGATCTCTACAGCTTAAAATTAAAAGAAGTTCCAACTGACGATGTAGAAATACACACAATAACGATTAAAGTAAAAACGATAATCAAAACTAGGCTGAACTTTGGCACGCTAGGCTAGGTCATATATGAGACCTGAAATGTAATTAAGATTAATTTGTTGGAATTAATCGGTTTTTGGATATTTCTGGTGGTTCAGATCTCTGTTTGGAAGTTTGGTTTGTATTTTCGGGTCGGAGATCACATTTTAAGCAATTCTGGAAGTTTTCGTGTTTTTGGGTTGAAATCTGTTTTTGTGAGAAATATGGATTTTTTGGTGAAAGCTGGTTGTTTTGGTGGAATCTGGTCGCATCGCGTATTTGGTAACGCGAGATCACCATACGCCGTCGTTCTGTGAAGTCTGGATTTTCTCGTGTGTGGGAGAAATCTGGTAGCGTGATTTGTTGTAGGTTGGTGCGACGTCGTATTGGTTTAGCGCTAGCGTGAGGTCTGTTTGTGTGAGGTCTGTTTGCGTGAGGTGAATTTTGGTTGGTTTGTTTACCAGATGTCAACGCGGGTCAGTGTTCCTGTAGCGCGAGGTGGAAACGTTGTCGTTTAGGAGAGATCTGGTGATGCGCTTAGCGCTAGGATCTGATTGTGAGATCTGCCCGCAAGTTCTTGTGTTGAGGGTGAAGCGATGTCGTTTGGATAAGTTGAAACGGCGTCGTTTTGGTGAACGCTTGAGGGAGATATCTGTATTTCAAGTTAGCGTTTGAATGATCAGATTTGATGACGTAGCGTGGGATCGGTGTTGGGGATCCGGATCGCGCCCCCCGGCGAGGCAGCGGAAGAACAGAAAATACATGTCCGGGAGGCGATCAATACGATAAAACGATTACATACTACGACATTCATTGGATGTTTAGTTGACTACCTTGCTGGCACTTGTGCCTGGCTCCAACCGTAGTTACAATAACGTCGGCTCTTCACGGTAGATTGCGGTAGATAACGCCAATCCGGTCCACGACCGGATACGAGACTCCTTCGTCACCCTGCACTAGAAGGCTTGAAGAGATCAGCACGGACGGATTCTCCTCGTCGAATTGGCCGGAACAAATTCCGGCGAAGAGGCGGCGGCGGCGGCGCACACTGCGGCGGCGGCGGCGGCTTGAGAGAGGAGAGGAGGGGCGGCGGGCTAGGAGCTTAGGAGACTAGGGTTTTGTGTCTAATGAATTATTAATTAGGTTAAGTCATAAGTCTACATTAAATAGACTAGGTGTTGGATTTGGATCCGGCCCAACGGGCCCGGGTCCAACGGATGAACATTCGTTTCATCTCCATCACCGAGACTTCACCGTAACTCCGATCGCCGATTAGATCGGAACGATCGACTAAGTTTCTGAAACTGAATAGGGTGTTTAGATGACTACCTTGCTGGCAACTCGTGCCTGGCTCCGACCAGTTTCTCGAGGAAACCGGCACTTCACGGTAGGCGACGGTAGATTACTTCAATCAGGTCCAAGACCGGAGGGGAGACTCCTTCGTCAGCCTGCACTAGAAGGCCTGACGAGGTCAGCGCGGATGGATTCTCCTCGTCAAGTGGGCCGGAACAATTTCCGACGAAGCAAGGCGGCGGCGGCGGCTTTTGAGGAGAGGAAGGGGGCGGCGGCTTTTGATGCTAGGGTTTTAGTTTGTGTCAAGTGTTTTATGATTTAGTCCTAAGTCTACCTTAAGTAGACTTAGTGATGGACTTGGATCGGCCCAACGGGCCCGGGTCCAACGGAAGAACATTCGGTTCATCCCCATCACCATGACTTCATCATAACTCCGATCGCCGATCAGATCGGACCGATCGACTCAGTTTCTAAAACTGAATACTATAATACTGAAAACCATTTTCAGAACCCACGTGCAAATGACCGTTTGCCCCTCAACAGCGGGAAACCCCGGTTTGACCCCTGTTGATTTTTAGGAAGTCGCACTCCCCAAAATCCTCTTCTCGTGCTCAACACATTGAGATGAGTATCCGTGCGGTAATCTCAAATCCAGTACTTGTGTGACCCTCAATGGTTCAGGGATACAGCTAGCCGTGGGCCCACAACCATTGCGGCTCTGGAATCACAATTCCGGACTTGCCCATCGGATCATGGTAAGAGCGTCTAGCAACATCGCCCCATGATCCCCTAGGTATCACTGATAGTGCCTGCAAGAACCAGTTGGTCGTGGTTAGCGTATAGTACGGTCCTTTCAATCCATATATCCCGACCGGACTTGCCCATCGGATCATGGTAAGAGCGTCTAGCAACATCGCCCCATGATCCCCTAGGTATCACTGATAGTGCCTGCAAGAACCAGTTGGTCGTGGTTAGCGTATAGTACGGTCCTTTCAATCCATATATCCCGA
>KQ995757.1:53075-69317 GCA_001598015.1 Dorcoceras hygrometricum | reverse complement strand
ACTTATGACTATTCCGTCAAGAAAAATGAGGGTCGTTACAGTTACGGTCACCAAGGAGAAGGGTGAGCAGTTGTCTAGATGTCGACTGCCCTTTCATATGAGCTATATGCTAAAACTGATATCGGGAGTCATTTTGATCAAAGTGAAAATTGGACCACATAGAACTTATATGCCATGATCAACTGAAAATGAAATTGAAAGAAATGAGAAGCTGGGTTATCATCCCCTGTTTCTGCCATTGCATGTTTACAGAAATGTTTACGAAAATGACATTGTATATTGAAGTTCCTTAACATATGAATTGCACAGATGTCTGCCTGTGTTTTATGAAATTGTTACTACTCAGATTTTACTTGCTGAGCCTTTAGGCTCACTAGCTTTTAAAATGGTGCAGGTACGACAACTGGTGGAGGAACAGCAGGTGAAACTTGAAATCAGCAGATGGATGGCGTTGTGTTTATCCAAGGCCTACGTTTTTCCGTGTCTAAGTTGTATCGTTTTGATTAAGTTATACTGTATTAAATCAGTAGCAATGGTTGTATATTTACATAGAATATCAGCTGTTGTAAACCGCAATTGCAAAGTTATATGAAATACTCTGTTTTCCGCAAATGTTTTAGCAGTAGCGCGCGAACTTATGTACCTGCTGATCTTCGAATTTGTCTTGTGTTTTGTTTCCTTTGAGTTATAAGAAATGCAGCTTATAACAAATTATCTTTTAGCCCTTCTTTTATTCGAAAATTTTTGTTTACCTCAATTCTCGTGGCCCCGTTGGGTTCGGGCGTCACACTAATGCTCCATCTGTTTTTATGGACCTGATGAATAGAGTTTCCCAGCCATTTTTGGATCAATTTGTAATAGTATTTATAGATGATATCTTAGTATGTTCCAAGACCAGCTCCGTGCATGCCACTCAGCTTCGAATAGTGTTACAAGTTTTAAAAGACAAGAGATTGTTTACTAAGTTTAGAAAATGTGAGCTTTGGCTGGAGAAAGTTGCGTTTCTAGGTCACATTATTTCTAAGGATGGTTTAGAGGTCGACCCAGCTAAGATATAAGCTGTGCGAGACTGGCCTATGCCCATATCTGTTTTAGAAGTGAGGAGCTTTTTGGGACTAGCTGGATATTACAGACGATTTATTCAAGGATTTTCAAGGACAGCAGTTCCATTGACTTTGTTGACTAGGAAACAAGTTAAATTTTAATGGACCCCCAGTTGTCAGCAGAGTTTCGAGAAGTTGAAGCTTTGATAGAAGCTCCAGTTTTTACCATGCCTTCTGAACAAGGCAATTTTGTGATCTACACCGGCTTCTAATTTAGGTTTAGGAGCTGTTTTGATGCAGGATCGTAGAGTAATAGCGTATGCTTTCAGACAACTGAAGAACCACCAGAAGAATTATCCCACGCATGATTTAGAATTAGCAGCTGTGGTTTTCGCCCTTAAGATCTGGAGACATTATATGTATGGGGAGAAGTATGAGATATTTACAGATCATAAGAGTTTAAAGTACTTCTTTACCCAGAAGAAATTGAATATGAGACAGAGAAGGTGATTAGAGCTGGTCAAAGACTACGATTGTACCATTAGCTACCACCCAGGAAAAGCCAATGTGGTGGCAGATGTCTTAGAAAGAAGTCGATATGATTGACTCAGATCACAGCTCAGAGTCCCTTAGCATATGAGATTGAGAATTTTGGGCTAGAGCTGATTCCCCTTCATAGTACAGCAGTTCTATCAGATCTCACCATTCGATCAAATCTGTTAGATCAGATCCGAGAAGACAGCTGTTAGATGAGCAGCTGCAGAAGTGGGTTAAGTAAGATATAGAGAGAGGTAGTAATCTCTATACTTCAGCGGGAGGAGTTGTCAGATACCAAGGAAGATTATGGGTTCCTGGTGTGAACAATTTGAGATCAGATCTGATGACAGAAGCTCATACAGCCCGATATACAGTACATCCGGGGAGCACTAAGATGTACAGAGATCTTTAGAAGCTGTATTGGTGGCCAGGCATGAAACGCGACATTGCTAGATTTGTTTCAGAGTGCCTGACTTGTCAGTTGGTCAAAGCTGAGCATCAGAGACCAGCTGGGATGCTAAAACCCCTGCCAATACCATAATGGAAGTGGGAGATTATTGCGATGGATTTTGTAGTTGGGTTACCCAGATCTTCCAATGATACAATTAAGTATGGGTTATAGTAGACCGACTTACCAAATCTGCTCGCCAGTTAAGACAACTTATGATGTGAGCCAATACGCTGAGTTGTATATAAGAGAGATAGTAAGACTTCATGGGATTCCAGTTTCAATTGTATCTGACAGAGATCCCAAGTTATGTCAGCCTTTTGGAAGAGTTTACATAGAGTTTTGGTTACTAATTTAACCTTTAGCACGGCTTTTCACCCCCATACAGATGGTCAATTAGAAAGGGTGATTCAGACATTAGAAGATCTGCTCAGAGCTTGTATCAGTGATTTTTCAGAGAGCTGGGATTCAAAGCTGCCTTTGGTAGAATTCACTTACAACAATAGTTTCCAAGCATCCATTCAGATGGCCCCATATGAAGCCCTCATATTATTGAGGGGGTCATGTATGCCGGAAAGCTGTCCACGCCATTGACAACTGTTGTGAGTCGGTTGGAACTCCCTTTAACGTTGGCTCATATTATTGGGGACGTTAAGGGGACCGTCCTTCACGACTCAACATTGATGGGTCATCTTGACACGTGATAGTAAACGGCGTCATATTATTGGGTCCTTACTGGACGTGAGGTGAATACATGGAGGTTGCACCGGTTGCAATCGGAAACTACCTTTTGGGGGTCATGGATGGCTGATATTATTCGGGTCCATGATCGCTTGATTGGGCTCCGTGTACCCACTAAAGAAACCTTTTTCTCGATTTCATTAGAGGGTGGTGAAATCGTTAAAATAGTGGGAGGGTAATTCATAAAACTTAATGATCATGTTTTATGTCTTAGGGTTTATTTTATATATAGTTAGTGATGCATGTCTGTTTTCCTTTTCAGTATTACTGCTTATAAAATGGTTTCGATGAAAAACCCGCTCGCTGCTATACAGGATAGCAACAGGTTCACCGGTCTGAACTACCAAGACTGGCTCCGCAACCTCAATCTTGTATTGGCTTCGGAGAAGCTCCTATACGATAGAGAAGTGCCCTCCGGAGGAAACCCCTGCCGATATCAGCCCTGAGGAGCTGATTACGCTTAACCAATGGCGAGACGACGAGGTTAAAGCTCGATGCTATGTGATGGCATCGATGTCCAACGAAATGAAACGGCGCTTTGAGAAGACAAAGTATGCTTCTGCCATACTCTTTCATCTCAAGGAACTGTACGGGGAGAACTCTCGACAAGAGAGGTTCACGGCTGTCAAGGAGCTTATGACAAGCCGCATGCGCGATGGGACTTCGGTCCGCGATCATGGGGTTCGTATGATTGGGCTCGTTGAAAAGCTGTCGGGCCTTGATATCGCACTTCCACACGAGCTGTCGGTGGATGTACTTCTCCTCTCGCTACCCACTGCATTTGACCCCTTTGTGGTCAACTTCAACATGAACAAGCTGGAAGCCACCCTCGAAGAGGTAGTTAACATGCTTGTAGTGTTTGAAGGGACCATAAAGAAGGACAAACCCGTCCTCCTTCTGGGCTCTTCTTCCTCTGCGAAGAAGGGGCACAGACGCAAGAGCAAGAAGCGTTCTGCTCCTGCGAAGGAGGAAAAGTCCGCCAAGAAGCCAAAGGCAAAGGCTTCAAAACCAAACAAGTCTGAGGATGTTTGCCACCACTGCCACAAGGCTGGGCATTGGAGGAGGAACTGCAAGGAGTACCTCGAGCAGTTGCGAACTGCGAAAGGTATGTTCTATATTGAAATAAATATGTCTCTTAATTTGACTTCTTGGGTACTTGATACCGGATGTGGATCTCATATCTGCAATGATTTTCAGGTGATGACAAGAAGTCGACGTCTTAGAGAGGGTGAGACCCACTTGAGGCTTGGCAATGGAGCAAGGGTTGCTGCTATAGCTATAGGAGATGTTTATTTATTTCTGTCTTCTGATTTTAAGTTGTTATTGAGAAACGTTTTATTTGTTCCCTAATTAATAAAGAACATTATTTCTGTTTCTATTCTTGATAGTGATGGATATTCTTGTATGTTTGCTAATTCGATTTGCAATATTTACAAGAATGAATGTTTAATTGGAATTGGAGAACGCGAAAATGATTTATACACCTTAAAATTAAAAGACGTTCCAACTCGCGATGTCGAAGCACATACAACAACGATTAAACGGAAACACGATAACTTGAACCCAGCACAACTTTGGCACGCTAGGCTAGGTCATATTTCTCCGAGTAGGATGAACAAGTTAGTTAGGAGTGACTTGTTTGATCTGTCAGACATAAACTCCCTACCGACTTGTGAATCTTGTCTTAAGGGAAAGATGACTAAGCAACCCTTCAATGGCAAGGGTGAGCGTGCTCAAGGCCTATTGGATTTGATCCATACTGATGTGTGTGGCCCGTTTAGTATTGGTACTAAATACGGTCACACATAATTCATCACCTTTACCGACGATTACTCTAGGTATGGGTACTTGTACTTGATGAAGCACAAGTCTGAATCTTTTGAAAGGTTCAAAGAATTCAAGGCTGAAGTAGAAAATCAATTAGGAAAAAGTATTAAAGCACTTCGATCCGATCGAGGTGGTGAATACTTGAGTGCTGAATTTCAAGACTATCTCAAAGAGAATGGGATTCTCGCACAGTGAACCCCTCCGGCCACACCACAGCTCAATGGTGTAGCGGAGCGTCGTAATCGGACCTTGTTGGACATGGTTCGATCTATGATGAGCTTCACTGAACTTCCTACCTCGTTTTGGGGCTATGCGCTCAAAACGGCGGTAATGTTGTTGAACAATGTCCACACCAAGGCAGTGGAAGACTCCATATGAGATATGGATGGGCAAACCACCCAAGTACTCATACATGAGGATTTGGGGATGTCCTGCTTATGTGAAGCAGACAGTGGGAGATAAGCTGGATACGAGATCCATTTTATGCTACTTCATTGGGTATCCAAAGAATTCCATTGGATACTACTTCTACTATCCGAGCGAAACAAAAGTGTTTGTTTCTAGGAATGCCACCTTTATGGAAAGGGAATTTCTACTTGATAGAAAGGGCAAAATAGTAGAACTCGAAGAGGTTCGAGATCCAATAGAAGTACCAGGTGAGTCTCCCGCACCTACAGAGCCAATACCAGAAATGGTCGCACCTAGGAGATCCGAAAGGGTTCCTAGGGCTCCTGAGAGATATGGTTTTCTCCTTGAAGATGATCAAGGTGATCAAGTTGGATCTGATCCAAGAACTTTCAAGGAGGCAATTTCCGATGCTGATTCTAATTTATGGCTTGAAGCAATGCAGTCTGAGTTTGACTCAATGCATGCTAACAGGAAGCGAAGCGAGCATAAGGTATGCAAGCTTCAGAGATCGATCTACGGTCTCAAACAGGCATCGCGAAGTTGGAACATTCGATGAAATGCCTCGGCAATAGGTAGTATTATGTATGGCATGATCTCGACTAGACCGGATGTCGCATATGCTCTGAGTGTCACGAGCCGCTACCAGGCCAACCCCGGCCAATTGCATTGGAAGGCTGTGAAGGATATTCTTAAGTACTTGCGAAGGACTAAGAATATGTTCATGGTCTATGGGGGTGGTGAACTGAAATTGGAAGGCTACACTGATTCTAGCTTCCAGAGTGACGTGGATGATTCGAAATCAACCTCTGGATTTGTATTCATGCTCAATGGTGGTGCTGTCTCTTGGAAGAGTTCCAAGCAAGACACCATCGTGGATTCAACCACTGAGGCTGATTACATCGCAGCATCAGCTGCTGCTAAGGAGGCCGTTTGGATAAGGAATTTTGTCCAAGAGTTGGGCGTCATTCCTAATGGAGTTGGTCCAGTCCCGGTGTACTGCGACAACACGGGTGCCGTTGCGCAAGCAAAGGAGCCTAGGTCTCACCACAGATCAAAACACATACTGAGGAAATACCACATAATCCGGGATATTGTGGCTAGAGGTGACATAGCAGTTGAGAGAGTCACCTCTGCAGACAACGTTGCTGATCCACTTACGAAGACCTTGCCTGGACCGTTGTTTGAAAAACATCGCGAAACAATGGGACTGCGTCTGTTGAGTAGTTGGCTTTAGGGCAAGTGGGAGATTGTTAGAGTAGATTTCCAACTAGCCAACTTGTGGCGTGTGGGTTTATAGACTCTTGTATATGACAATCTTTATATATGATATTCGCATTTATTCATATGGCATTCTTTACTTTCATTGTGTTGTATGATGATTAAAAATTACGTTGAGTAAAGACCTAGAATACACTAAAGTGTATGTTAGATGTGATAGTGGGTATGACGGCTATCATGAAACACATCTAATAGTCACTGTGTATTCTAAACATGTTCCTAGTCGATTGGGCCGTCAAAATGAGGATAAGACCGCCCGAGCTAGAGACTAGTATCTGCGATGCAAAGTATCATGTTTCATTGGTAGGGAACATTGTGATGTTCTGAGCATGCAGATAGATAGTGACCTGGTGATCTATCGAACTACTCTCGTTCGGACTTTCCAAGTGGTTACCATTTGTCGAGTGGATAAGTCCGAGGTCTTGGTTGTACTGATTAGTCCTCACGACTCAAAATGTCATTGAGACTCTACATGATAGGCGTCTCACTTTGACTCGTTTGCCGACTCACTTGGGGTCATCAGGCGGCGGGATTGGGTGAGACCCCAATGCATGTAGGAGTCGATGCATCGTTGTCGAGGATTCACCGCTCGCAGACATGCGTGGATATCTTATGCTATCTGAGGGGATAATAGTGTATAAATCTCTGGCCAGAGTACTAGAAGTGTTTTAGGTAAATGTGTTTACCTAGTTACACTCGCGATGTCACTATTCGATCTCCAAGATGTATGCATAGCTATCGGATCTATAGAGACTCTCGATTTACCAATGGTCGTTGATCTGATCGGGATATATGGATTGAAAGGACCGTACCGTACGCTAACCACGACCAACTGGTTCTTGCAGGAACTATCAGTGATACCTAGAGGATCATGGGGCGATGTTGCTAGACGCTCTTACCATGATCCGATGGGCAAGTCCGGAATTGTGATTCCGAAGCCACAATGGTTGTGGGCCCACGGCTAGCTGTATCCCTGAACCATTGAGGGTCACACAAGTACTGGATTCGAGATTCCCGTACGAATACTCAGATCAATGTGTTGAGCATGAGAAGAGGATTTTGGGGAGTGCGACTTCCTAAAAGTCAACAGGGGTCAAATCGGGATTTCCCGCTGTTGAGGGGCAAAACGGTCATTTTGCACTGGGGTTCTGAAAAATGGTTTTTCAGATCATAGTGTTCAGTTTCGGAAACTGAGTCGATCGGTCCGATCTGATCGGCGATCGGAGTTACGATGAAGTCACGGTGATAGGGATGAACCGAATGTTCCTCCGTTGGACCCGGGCCCGTTGGGCCGGTCCAATCCTATTACTTGTATATTTAATATAGACTTGATTAGACTTAATAATACACTTGATACACTACACTAAACCCTAAACCTAGACTAGGCCGCCGACCCTCCTCTCTTCTCAAAAGCCGCGCCGCTCGCCGCCGCCTCTTCGCCGGAATTTGTTCCGGCCAATCTTGACGAGGAGAATCCATCCGTGCCGATCTTGTCAGGCCTTCTAATGCAGGCTGACGAAGGAGTCTCGTCTCCGGTCATGGACCTGATTGACATAGTCTACCGCAATCTACCGTGAAGTGCCGGTTTCCTCGAGAAACTGGTCGGAGCCAGGCACGAGTTGCCAGCAAGGTATTCCATTAAACGCCCTATGAATGTCATAGATCTGTGTTTGTTTTTATTGTATTGATCATCTCCCGGCCATTGTTTTGTTCTTCCGCTGCCTCGCCGGGAGGCTTGATCCGGATCCGCCGCGGCTACCCAACACTAACCAATCTGAGCGGGAAGCAACTTGGAAAACAGAAGAGGATATGCGTAGTCTCTACCCAGAGCTGTTTGGTAAGTAAATTTCGAGGACGAAATTCCATTAAGGAGGGTAGAGTTGCAGCATCCCAAAATCTATAAGACTACAAATCGATTAGCCAATCTTTTCCAAGGGCTGATTTGAGATTCGAGTATTCAGATATCAGTTCAAATCTGATTTTTTATTTCCAGCTTTGAAGCAACGGTCAAAAGGTTCCGGAAGGATTTTGCCTAAGCACAAATCTGAAGTGGTCCAGATCTGATTTTCAAATAAAATGATTTCGGTTGGGAGATATGTTTTATTATAAAATATGATAGCAAGTTTACAAATCAAAATAGTATTAGGGAGTTTTTTGCAAATATTTTAAAAAGGACAAGAGTTGGCATGAAAACCATGCCTACTCAAGTGCTTTTACCTATTAACCAATCATTATCCCTTGTATAAAATGTTTTACGTGAGGTTCTGGATTCATTTTTGGGTTGCAAGAAAACGTTAAGTTCTTTCAAACCACTTAGAAGTTCTCAGAAGTGTGCTTGAGGAGACTTCCAACCGCAGCCATCTGCACGTCGCGATCTTCATTCATGAAAGTAAATCTGATTCTTGCTGCATTTGGAAAACATATATTGCTTCATTGTTTTCTGTGTATTCTTACCTGTTTCAGTTCCAGTTAATGTTTGAGTTGAGCTATGGATTCACTGCTTTGATGCTTTAGTTTGAGGAAACTCACCAAAAGGTATAGCAAACAATTGTGTTTTAAAATATACTGAATTATACAGGTTCCAGTTAAGATAAAGCCAAGAGAAGTTTCCTCTTGTTCTTACGTATTGCGAAGATTCTGGACATTGAATCTAAATGGATAAGCAACGCTGGTCCGATCGAGAGCAAGTTTTGATTGGATAAGAGAAGCTGGTTTGTTTAGAGACTGTCTGAGTCGAAGCAGTATTTCACGTTTCGTAGCCAAGTCTGTTTCTATCCTTGACGTTATTCTTAGCCAAATCTGTTTTCAGGTTTCTCACAGCGGAGTAACCTATCAAATCTGAAATACTTGCTCTGTAGCTCTTGTTACTGTTTTCTCAATCAGATCTGTTTGCTCAGACCAAATCTATTTATCTATGTCAAATCTGTTTCGATGAACCAGATCTGTTTTCCCATTCACTAGCTATTCTCTTTAGTTAAAGCTATTATTTACACCTTAGATCTGTTTATACAACCAAAGCTGACCTTTGCGCATAATATCTGTTAACCCACATCTGATTGAACGTTTGAGTTGTTCCTTCAGAGCTGGTCCTTGCTATCATCAGCTCCGAGTCCAACTGTACACTCAATAGTGTTTTTAAAGATAAAAATGAGTTCATGGCAGTGAATCTACAGATTTCAGTGATCTAACTTCGATCAAGAGCCAGTATATAACTATTTCAGTTATAGGAAGTAAAGTTTCAGATTTAAGGATTTAGGGTATAGAGGACCCGGTCACTCAGGAAGGACAGGATTACAGTAGGACCGTAATCCCTTCATGGAAGGGACATGATTATGGAAATATTGTAATCCCTTCACAGAGAGTTACTGATCATTTAACATGCTTCATGCACAAGGACCACCAGAGAGCCTCTAGACCATAAGTCATCCAGTATAAGAAATTCAGATCCGAGTTCTGAGTTGTTTTTCAATAGTGAGATTTCAGATTCAGATGTCTTCCTTTAATTTATGTATTTCGATTTTGATTTCAGTTATGTATGCATTTATGTGATCTTTGTTCTCCTCAGTTTTACTTGTTGAGCCCCTAGGCTCACTAGTTTTCTCGATGCAGGTGAGGCAGCTCAGGGACAGGCGGGTGGCGCAAGTTGAACCAGATTCGGGGCTGTGTGTGTGTTTGTCAACGGTCGGTATTCCGCGTAGTCTTAGCTGTTGTTGTTATTTGATCTTTTGACAACAGTATTAAGATCCATTACAGCAATGGAGAATTCATATAGAGTTCCAGTAGTTGTAATTTCTAATATCTGAATTTTATTGATAACTGAAGCCTTGTATTTCAAGTCTGCTTCGATTGTTTATTTTGGCGCCATCAACTTTAATTCAGCTTTGCGCAAGGAAATACAGCTTGATTTATTTCGAATTTAGTCCTCCTATTTCTTTCGACTTTTATTTATTTCAATTCTGTTGATTTCCATGGGTTTTGGCGTCACAATGCGTCTCGGCAGTTGAAACCTCACGAGACCAGATACCCCGTTCACGACTTGGAATTGGCAACATCGTTTTTGCTTTGAAGATTTGGCGTCATTATCTGTATGGTGAGCAGATTGTGATGTATACCGACCAGAAGAGTTTGAAGTACATCTTCACTCAATCGGAATTGAACATGATACAACGTCGTTGGATGGAGTTGCTCAAGGATTTTGATTGTGAGATTCAATATCAGCATGGACGCATGAACTTAGTGGCCAATGCTTTGAGTAGAAAAGCTCAACCAGCAATGTTAACATCTTTGAGTATCGAAAGTACATCCAATTATACTTCACTTTCTTTCTTGTTAATGTAGTCAAAGGAACAGCTATCTTAGAGAATCCTTGGATAAATCGCCTATAATATCCGGCTAAACCCAAGAAACTCCTTATCTCTGCAACAGTCTTTGGTATTGGCCAGTCGCGAACAGCTTCTACTTTAGCTGGGTCGACCTCAATCCCATCCTTAGAAATAATATGGCCTAGGAACGATACTTTCTCCAACCAGAATTCAATTCACATTGCTAAATTTAGCAACAACTGCTTATCTTTCAAAATCTGGAGAACTGTTCTCAAATGTTGGACATGCTCGCATCTGGTCTTAGAATATACTAAGATATCATCAATAAATACCACTACGAACTGGTCCAGAAATGGTTGAAAGACTCTATTCATTAAATCCATGAAAGCTGGTGGAGCATTTGTAAGTCCAAATGGCATAACTAAGAATTCATAGTGGCCATATCTAGTTCTAAAGGCTGTTTTATAAATATCTGCTGCTTTAATTTTCAGTTGGTGGTATCCATACCTTAAGTCGATCTTAGAAAAGACTATAGACCCTCTCAGCTGGTCAAACAGATCTTCTATCCTTGGTAATGGATACTTATTCTTAATGGTCAGTTTGTTTAATTCCCGATAATCTATACATAGCCTCAAACTCCCATCATTTTATTTTCAGTTGGTGGTATCCATACCTTAAGTCGATCTTAGAAAAGACTATAGACCCTCTCAGCTGGTCAAACAGATCTTCTATCCTTGGTAATGGATACTTATTCTTAATGGTCAGTTTGTTTAATTCCCGATAATCTATACATAGCCTCAAACTCCCATCATTTTTCTTAACAAATAAAACAGGGGCTCCCCATGGGGAAGTACTTGGTCTGATAAACCCTTTATCCAACAGATCTTGTATCTGTTGCTTCAGTTCTTCATTTCTGATGGAGCTAATCGGTAAGGTGGTCTAGAAATTGGAGCAGCTCATGTAATTAGATCAATGGAAAATTCCAGCTCTATGTCAGGTGGTAATCCCTGGATATTTTCTGGAAAAACCTCGGGGAATTCACTTACCACTTCTACATCTGATAACTGAGGTCTAGTGGTTACAGTTAAAGATGATAAAATAACCAAAAATCCTACTCCTCCTTTCCTCAAACAACGTTGAGCCTTAACAGCTGATATTATTCGAGGAATATTACAAATATGTTTATCCTCAAACTTAAAATCAATTAATACCCCATACTTGGTTAACCAATCCATTCTCAAAATCATATCAAATTCAGGCATTGGCAGTATGATTAAATCAGCAGTAATTTGATGCCCTTGAAGTTTAAGCTCTAAACTCTTAAATACATCGTGCGATATCAATTCTTCTCCTGATGGCACTAATACACAGAAAACTACAGCTACCTGGTCAGGCTTAATGGGCAATTTCTTAGCAAATTCAGCAGCTATAAATGAATGAGTGGCTCCTGAATCTATTAAAGCCATGGAAGGAAATTCAGCAATCATAATCTCACCCGTAACTATTGTCGAGTCTGGGTTGGCTTGATCTGTTGTCATTAGAAAGGCTCTGCTGGTCACCAGTTGCTTTGATTTTGGACAATATTTTAAAATATGTCCCGATATTCCACATTTATAGCAGACATTTTGTCCAAGTCTGCATTGTCCAGGATTATTATTGTGGCATTTAGGACTTTCTGGCCTATTGTTACCAGCAGGAACAGAGCTAATAGGTTGAATCGGTAAAGGCTTCTGATCCTGAGGCCTTTGCTGGTTCTTGTTTTGCTTCTTGAACGGCCTCTAGTCCTTCTGCTGAAAGGCTTGTCTTTTTTGTTGCCTTTCCTCATCAACATCTTTTCAATCCCTTTCAATTTGCAGGGCTCTATCCACTGCTTCTCGATAGGTCCTTGGCACAGATAGCCTAACATTCATTTTGAACATAGGCTTCAATCCCTCCACGAAATGACTCAGCTTCTCTTCTGGGTCATTTCCTATTAATGGCACAAAATAGCACCCTCTTTCAAACTTCCGCACATATTCCTGTACGGTTAGACTCCCTTGCTTAAGGGTCAAAAATTCCCTTTTCAATTCAGACCTCTTACAAGTTGTGAAGTATTGCTCAAAGAATACTTGTTTGAAATCTTCCCAAATGAGATTTATCAAATCCACAGACAATTTGACTCCTTCCCACCAAATCATCGCATCATCTCTCAACATATAGATAGTGCACCTTGGCCTATCTAAATCAGAAATCTGGAGGTATTCAAAGATAACCTCCATTGATTTGATCCAACTCTCTGCCACTAATGGATCAGTTGTACCACTGAATTCTTTTGGCTTCTGTCGTCTGAACTTTTCTTGAGGATCATCATTACTTGGTCCTCTGCTGCTGGAATATTGGCCATTACCTGTATTGTTTTGCTCTACCAACAGTCTTAACAATTGAGTAATATTAGCATTATTGTTAGTTTCTTCTAGGGGAATATTACTTCTACCTCTTCCTCTTCCTAACATTTTATATTCTATAGCCCATAAACCACCCCATATATATATCAGAACAAGCCAAATAATTTAAAGACAATGCTCTGAAAATAAACTCACAACTTAGAGGAACAGATGATGAACTCTAATTTAGCTGACGGTGCGTGTGTTTATCTCAGGAGCGTTGCTCTGATACCATGTTGTGACACCTGAACCCACGGGAATCACGAATTGGGTTAAATAAAAATTTTTGAATAAAAAGAAGGGCTGAAAGACAATTTGCTATAGCCTGTATTTCCTATAACATGAAAACGAAACTTCGAAACACAAATACAAACACAAAAGCTGACAGACATCTATACACTTGCGCGCCTACTACTGACAAACGTTTTTGCGGAAAAACAGATTCTATTATATATATATTGCAATTGCGAGTTACAACATCTGAAATTCTGTTTGATATACAACTGTTGTAATTGATCTAATACAGATGCCTAACATACAATACAATATCAGCTATGACACGAAAAACGCTGTCCATTGATAAACACAACACCCAGCAGCTGCTATCAGCTTTCACCTCCTGTTCGCTCCTCAGTTGTCATGCCTGCACCATTTTAAAAGCTAATGAGCCTAGGGGCTCAGCAACTAAAAACTGAATAATAACAATTTCATTTAACGCAGGCAGACATCTGAACATACATAAATGTTTCATAAACATTTCTTTCTTAAACTTGGAGACAGGGGATAATAGCCCAGATCTCATCATCAATATCTTTTCTTTAGATTTATGGCTTAGAAGCTCTACTTAGGTCCGTGTTGCTCTTGGATCAAAATGACTTCCGATATCAGTTTCAGCATATAGCTCATATGAAAGGGCAGCCGACATCTGGACGGCGACTCACCCTTCTCCTTGTAACCGTCTGTTATCTATGCCATAAACCTTAAAATAACTTTTGGTCCTTTAACATTCTTTCTTTCGTTGAAATCTCTTTAAACATCATCGGTTTCCATCATTAAAAGCTCTCGCTTCCCATTTCTAAACTTACTGAGTATCGAATTCGACTGCTGTGGACTTACTGCTGAAATGGAATCAGTCGTAACAAAGTGAAACAATACTTTGAAACAAAACAGATCTTCACTGTTCACAACTATTACAAACAGATGCAGGAATATTTTTTAACACTTGAAACAGACATGATGACGTAAGAATATCTGCTAACATGAACAGTAACTATCTATTGACAGCTACAACTTAAGGAAACGACGTTGTTAGCTTGAACCAGTCGTAACAATAATCGCTAACAACGCGACTTGGGAATAAGTGTAAAACGATGTCGTTGCTTTAAGAAGCTGACGTAAGAAAGTCTGATAATAAAAATAAATAGACGTAAGAATATCTGTTATCATACATGACTATGAATAAATGAAACGATGTCGTTTGCACAACAAACAGACGTACGGACAGTGCAACGATTGAATACAATGATACAATGCAACAGCTGGTGAACAAACTAACAGCTGAATATGAATTAATACAACATATGACAACAAACGAAGTCAACAGCTGGTCATGAACTAAACAACAGCTGACAACAGCTGAACACATATGAAGGCAACAGCTGAATCATAACAAATGCAACAGCTGAGAACCAACAGCTGATGAATAAACTAACAGCTGATGTGAGAAAATCTCGAAACCAAAAGCTGACTTTAAACTTGGTGTTGCAACATCAGAACGACAGCTACGCTATCAGCTGTTATCTATCAAACCAAACTTTATACTGATTCGATTAACAACATCCGATTACATAGCGTCCAATTCTGATATTACAACCAACCGAAAGGAAGAACATTAATAAACATACTTGAATCAAACTCGGATCCTCAGTAACCCTATTTTCTGAAAAACACTTGGAAGCATAAAAACATCATTTTGAACCAAATATTTCTTTCCTTGATCATGCGTAAATTATTTTAAACATGAACTTCAACATATAAAATGAAGAACATCAATATAAGCTTTAAAGGTGTAGCAAGGATCAGCTTTTAATTGTCTTAACAAAGCTTTGCAACCGTGGTTAATTCCGGTAGAATCTTCTCCCTGAGCAATACACGAACTTCTCTGTAAAATATTTTGAAGAACACTAAAGATTTTCTTTGCAAATGATAATGATCTTTCTTTCAAAACAGCTATTTATATGGAAGGGATTAGTGGCAAGGTGCTATGTTTACAAAGCATGACACACTTAAACCAAGTTGTACAAATATATGTGAAATTCCCTTCATATAATTTAAATTTGTAAAACACCAAACCTTTTTCAAAAAAAATCATTTGTTCTCCTTAAAGATATTTTCGATTACTTTAAACCTGTTCATGTATCGCTCTTGGAGTCATCTGCTGGAACCAGCCGCGACGCATCTTATTTTCTGAAATCAATGAAATCAGCAAATACATAACATTTAAAATTGCCATTTTGACCCATGAAATTAATAAAATTCATAAATGTGGTCCTATGGATTTTGGGGCGTTACACTAGTGGTTCGGAATTTGATAGACCTGAAAAGGAGACCATATTGAGCAAAGCCCAGTGTAGTCAGTGTATACCCGAGCGAGAAGAAGATGTACCATGCCTTGAGGGCTCACTATTGGTGAGAAGGTATGAGGAACGACATTTCTGGGTTTGTGGCAAGATGTTTAAATTGCCAACAGGTCAAGGCCGAGAGGATGAGACCTGGAGAATTGCTGCAGAGTTTAGAAGTGTCAAACGAACCAGACCCTAGAAATTTTTTTATAAACATGTGCGGAAAACATAAACTTAAAGTATGGCTCTTTCCTTTCTAAAACATTGCTAAATCATTTTCTCAAAAATACTTTTAAACATAAATAAAGAAATATTTAAAACGTTAAAACATCCAACATAATAAAATCACTGGGTAAAATACTGAATGTGAACATGCTTAAAAACCCAATAACTAGAACTGTATCATGGCAGAACTGAAACATAAAGGCGGTCACGGGGTACTGCTGCAGCAGGAGCTCAGAGGTCCTCACCGCCAGTCGGAATATACTCATCGGCAGGATCATCACCTGCACCATTTAAACCTAGTGAGCCTAGAGGCTCAGCATGCTCTATCATAATATATAACAAGTACATACTAATAAAAATCGCAATGCA
>KQ995757.1:37031-52564 GCA_001598015.1 Dorcoceras hygrometricum | reverse complement strand
ATCAGTGAATGTGAGCGGGCGTATGACTGATCAGTCGTAATAACCAACGTACGTGGCGGTGTGCTTCACCCCGATATCACGCGAGGATCCCTATATGTCACACTTTTCCTATAAATTGTCACTTCACCCCGATATCACACGAGGATCCATAAGCCTATAATCATACCTAAAAACAGGGGATCCCCGGGCCCGGCTACCTGGCTAACTCCCATCATAAAACTTTGCCACATCACTTCAATTCCTCGGGTTTTAACTTAAAAAGAGAGCCTGAACGTTTCATAAAATCTCATGATGCGTGAATTTCTTAAAATCATGCAATTTAAAAGCTTAGCACGTTAATGTATAATTAATTCTTTCCTTTAAAACATTTACGTACATAGCATACTACATATATGATTAATTATACATTTACGGGCTTCTATATTTTTTCTACTTCGGTCAAGGATTTGTTTCGGGGCCTGGCTCACTACTGCTAAACTAACATCGCTCTTTACACGCTCGATGGAACGAATGTTCACCTTCTTTAAATATTTTTGCCTAATTAAATTAAATTTAGACTTCTAAAACTCAAGGCTAAAAGGGACTACATAAAATCAATTTCGACTTCTAGAAATCAATTAGGATTTACTAAAAATCGATTTTTACTTTTAAAATCAATGTAAATCAATTTTGACCTCAAAAGACGATTTTGACCAAAAGGCCGATTTTGACCAAATTAAATCCCAAAAATCGATTTTGACTCCAACAAAATTCCAAAGGCCAGAATTTTGACTAAAATTTAAAATTAAACAGAACTTAAATTATTTAAAAGGTTTGACTCAATTTTGACCTTCTGGCTATTTTCTTTAAAATTGGACCTTTGACACAATAATTAAAATAACAGGTCCTTAATTAAATGACTTGGACCGATTTTAAAACATTTGACTCGAGACTCGAAGAACCGATCCGGTCCAACCGAACCAACTGCTTCAATTGAACCGAACCCATCCAAACTCTAACCCTAAACCGGATCGCCCACCCCCATTGTGTGGCGCACGCAAGCAGTGGCCGTTCCTCGCATTCGTCCTCCCTGCTTCGGCAACCATGTCCGGAGCCCCTCCGGCTGGACCACCCCCAGGTCCAGCCGGTCCTAACCTGACTGACCACGGCTCAAACCGTGGACCAACCAGGGAGAACGGATCGAGGGAAGTGGACGCACCAGCCATGCAGTGCGATGCGCCACCCTCAACCTCTATGGATTGATCTGGTTCGCTCGACCACCTAGCCACCTTCCTACCTTGATCTAGGCCACCATGAGTCCCCTAGGAACCTCTAGAACAAAGCCATCACCCCTGGAAATAGCCATGACCGAAGCCTCAAGAGGAGAAAGCAAAGCATGTCAAAACCGTGAAGCTTATGCATGAGATTTCGAACCAAGGAAATTAGATCTACACATATTGCATACAATTCACAGCATAATTTCTTAAAAATAGATTAATACAGTTTAAATGGTGAGAAAGAGGATTGATATCACATGCCTGGTTGAAGAAGATTTAGATCTACGAGGTACGGACGTTGCAGGCGCCAGATCGGGGCGCAACCTACTTTGGATCACCAAGCTTCTTCAATGGCTGAATATTTTTGAAGGTTGTGTGCTATGGGGAGTGGAGAGGACGGCTGGTGCATAAAATGGAGGCTAGGTTTTGTGTAAAGTGTGATTAAGAAATAATGAAAGTGCCTAATATGACCCCTATTAATTTAATTAAGAAAATACAAGCTTGCCCCTCTAATTAAATTAAAAAGGTGCTTAAAACTCATAGTTGGGCTTTAATGGTTACATAATTTCGAAATCCAGGCCTCCTCATAATTTAAAATGCCCAAAAACTCAATATATCAACCCGTATAGGTGAAAAACGGGTTCCCCTCCAAAATAATTATAAAAATCCTAAATTTAAATTTGCTTAAAATAAAATAATTTCATTCTTAAATCCCATAACATAAAAACCTCAATTATTTTCATTCCGGTTGAACCTAATCTCGTCCACACATCCGTAGATCAAGCAGGCTGAAAAATAACACATGCATACCATGCAGCATAAAATCATAAATAAATCATATAAAATGGCATGTAATCATCTAAAAATATTTTCCCCCTAGTCATGCAATCATTTCTACGTAGTCAGGAATTTCTATGCGTTACAACTCTCCCCCCCTTATAGGAATTTTGTCCCCAAAATTGAGTACGTACCGAATAACTACGGGTAGTGCGTTCGTATATCGGCCTCGGTCTCCCAGGTAGCTTCATCCTCCGAGTGGTTCTGCCACCGGACCTTGACAATCGGAATACTCCACGCTCTCAGCCTACGCTCCTCCCTAGCTAGAATCTGCACAGGTCGTATATCGGCCTCGGTCTCCCAGGTAGCTTCATCCTCCGAGTGGTTCTGCCACCGGACCTTGACAATCGGAATACTCCACGCTCTCAGCCTACGCTCCTCCCTAGCTAGAATCTGCACAGGTCGCTCCTCGAACGATAAATATGGTTCCAACTAGAGCGGCTCAAACTCCAACACATGAGACGAGTTCGGAATGTACTTCCGCAGCATCGAGATATGGAAGACATTATGCACTACCAACAGACTGGGTGGTAACGCTACTCGATAAGCCAGAGTACCAACCCTCCCCAAAATCTCGAATGGCCCAATAAACCTCGGGCTGAGCTTGCCCCTCCGGCCAAAGCGCATCACGCCCTTCATGGGCGATATCCTCAAAAACACATGATCTCCCACAGCCAGCTCCAGATCTCGTCGTCTCTAATCGGCATAACTCTTCTGATGACTCTGGGCTGTCCTCATCCTAGCCCGTATCCTCGTCACAACATCTGCTGTCTGCTGCACTAACTCCGGCCCAGTGAGCACTCTCTCCCCAACCTCTTCCCAGTGTACGGGAGATCTGCATCTCATCCCATACAGCGCCTCATACGGAGCCATCCCAATCGACGCCTGAAAGCTGTTGTTGTACGTGAACTCTACCAGTGGTAAACTCAAGTCCCACGTACCCTGAAAATCAATGACGCAAGCTCTCAGCAAATCCTCCAAAATCTGAATGACCCTCTCTGACTGTCCGTCGGTATGTGGGTGAAATGTTGTACTGAACGACAATCTCGTCCCCAAGGCGGAATGTAAGCTCCTCCAGAACGCATATGTGAATCTGTTGTCTCTGTCCGACGCTCTCGAGACTGGTATGCCATGCAGTCTGACCACCTCTCGGATATAAAGCTCTGCGTACTGCGTCAGGGTGAAAGTAGTCTTCACCGGTACGAAATGCACTGACTTGTTGAGTCTATCTACAATCACCCATATAGCCGTATACCCTCTGGGGCTCCTGGGCAATCCAACCACAAAATCCATCGTGATATTCTCCCACTTCCACTCAGAAATGGGAAGTGGCTGCAACAACCCTGCCGGCTGCTGATGCTCTGCCTTGACTTGCTGGCAAGTCAAGCACTCAGACACGAATCTCCCTATGTCTTTATTCATCCCTGGCCACCAATACAAGGTCTGCAAATCTCTGTACATCTTCGTACTCCCTGGATGGATGGAGTACGTCGATGCATGAGCCTCAGCTAAGATCTCGGCTCTCAACTGTCCAGTGTTCGGCACCCACATACGGCCCACTATCCAATCCTCAACAGTGTACAGACCTCGTCCTCTGTCCTCATCACGCTGCCTCCACTATTGTAACTGCTCATCGGAGGCCTGCCCCTCTATGATCCGCTCTCGAAGAGTCGACTGAATCGTGAGCGCTGCTAAACTCGGCGCACAACCTCCTGAATAAAGCTCTTGACCAAACCTCTATATCTCAGCCTGTAGTGGCCTCTCAACTGACAAACAAGCCACCACTGCAGTCTTCCGACTCAAAGCGTCTGCCACTACATTAGCCTTACCCGAATGGTAGCTAATGTCAAAGTCATAGTCCTTCACCAACTCTAACCATCTGCACTGCCTCATGTTCAGCTCCTTCTGGGTGAAGAAGTACTTGAGGCTCTTGTGGTCAGTGAAAATCTGACACTTCTCGCCGTATAATTAGTGCCTCCAAATTTTCAGCGCAAACACCACTGCTGCAAGCTCCAAATCATACGTCGAATAATTCTTCTCATAACTCTTCAGCTGCCTCGACGCATAAGCAATAACCTTACCACCCTGCATCAGAACTGCACCCAAACCTCTCAAAGATGCATCTGTGTAAACCACAAACTCCTTGTGGTCCACTGCCTGAAGTAAGGGCCTCTTTCAGCTGATCAAAGCTCCTCTGACACTCGGGACTCCACACATACTTCGCATTCTTCCTTGTCAAGGGCACTGAAATCGAAGAGTAGCCCTTGATAAATTTGCGATAATAACCTACCAAGCCCAAGAAACTACGAATCTCCGCTGCATTCCTCAGAATCCCCTAGTTCTGCACTGCCTCCATGTGAGGACTAGAAATCTGTTTTGGATTAAGATTTGTCACGAAAATTGTGATTTCTGGGTGCTCAGATTTAGACGTAGAGTAATCAGCAGTGAGAAGTTGGTGATCGAGTGAGATCTACATCGAATTTGGAGTCTAGCAGTTGCATTTCCCTATCGGGAAATTATTCCAATGGTAATTCAGACTTGAGGTTCATCGCTGGGAGAAGCTAGGCCAGCAGCGCCTTTGCACGAGAAATTGTGGGCGTTCAGATGTTTCCTAACGTGTTTTCAGTAGCGGGTGTTGATACATCGTCGTTTGGATTAGTTGAAACGACGGTGTTTTGGATTAGCGTAGAAGACAGCAGTGAGTTGCGTGAGCATTCAGATGTTGGTATTCAGTAGTAGCGTGATCAGATGTCAACGCTAGTCAACTCAGCAGTGGGAGTGTAGCGAGAGGCAGCTGTTAGCGTTAGCACACGCGTTCGAGATGATGCCACGTGTTAGTCAACACAACTGAGTTGACTGCTGGTTGTTAACGCTATTCAGATGTTGTTAGCGAGAGATCTGTTTCAGCAGTAGAAGCTATGCTACGTCGTTTTGATTAGTTGGCACGACATCATTTGCTATATGAGTTATAAGGGCGTTGGGATATCTGAATTGAGTCAGCATTGAGCGAAAGCTGGAGCCAGCTTTGAGAGGACTTTTGCCTTAGTATAAGCAAAGATCTGAATTGCTTAGAACAGTAGTGATTCAAGGATATATATACCAAGTGCTGCCCAAAACTTAGCGTATTTTGAACCCGATATTCCTCATCATTTTCTCCAGTAAACCCTCGATAGATACTGTTCATTCGAACACTTCTCCGATAAATTGCCGTCGATTTCCACCGTTGTTTGGAGCGAGACTGGTGGCGCTGAGCTTGTCTTGAGTAGCTCTTTCGATTGATACCAGTTAGGTGGCTTGAGTCAACGTTGGAAAGGGAACGCGAAGTAGCAGGGTTACTCGAATGTTTTCGCAAGATCAGACCCAAGATTTCTTCAGCTCTTGAGCTTTTGGGTAAGTGATTTCAACCATTTTAAGCTTATTTCCTAGCTGTTAGAAGCTGCTTTGATAGGTAGAACCAGATTTGAGTTCTTGACCATAGGCAGTATGTTGTAGAAACTAGGATCTGAGCTGAATATTGAGATTCTTTAACAGATTTGAGCTTGAGGGAAGTCCCTGCTGAGTTGGGCATGACCAGCAAGGTAGGACGTTTGAGCAGGCTGAAGTTGCCGTGCCCTGGTGAGATCTGTTGAGGTAGAACTTGAGAATTGAAGGTACGAGTTGAGCTTTTGTTAACAGCTTAGACATAGCGTGCTAGTATTTGAGGCATGAAATCTGTGCTATGTGATTTCTGTGTTTACGTGAACAGCTTGATTGAATTGATATGTCCTGTTTACGTGTGATATGCATGTTGAAATCAGATTTGAATTTCATGGCATTCATGCATACATATTGAGCCTATTATCGATTGAGAACCAGAGATAGAGCCACGTTGTGACCGGCAGACAGATGTGTCATGCCTGAAAAGTACAACACTATCATCGAAGTGGTGACCGACTGATCAATTGTATCTGAAAACCACCGAGCTGTGATGGCTGATGGGCCTGAAGATCACGGACCGATGATTTCCCCGGTTGATACATTGTGCGGGTATAGAGGCTCTATTGAGATTACTGTCAGCTGATTAGCAGGCCTTGATGACCGATGTTCTTTGACAGCCACATGCATTCATGACTTAGCATACTGCATGTTTATGATTTGCTGTTATATTAGTACTCATTCGTATTGAGGCATGACCTCGTATTCTTTTCCTGCTTTTGTATTGTTTGGGTCTGTGTGCCAAGTTGCAGGATCTTCAGGTAACCAAGCTGGACAGACTGGAACCCCAGCTGGTCGATCCTCATTTCCTTGAAGTCCCAGTTATTATTTTATTATGTATTGATCCAGGGGATGCCCTGAGGTTATATGTATTTGGGGGATCGCCCTGAGGTTATATGTATTTGGGGGATCATTGTTGATTTGAATTGAGATTTCCTGTTGTTGTATGAGTTTTTATTTAACTTGTATTTTGATTATGACTATTTTGATGATACGATTTGGTTTAGGCCCAACTTTATTTCGAAAATTTTTAGTCCTATTTTATGCTTCCGTGTTTATGTGCTTAATTGTGCTATTAATCCTTGTTAATTAGCACGGGGCCTGACATTTTTGGTATCAGAGCTTAAACTGGGATAAGCTCATTTTCCTTTGATCACACTCGAGTCTAGGCACAGAGTTTGGATTTGATTTTTATTGACTCTGTGGCTTATGTGAATATTTTACATGCCTCTGTGATTATCTGCTGTTAGTCATTACCTTGAGATTTGTGTAGATGCCGCCGAGGATAGGTAGAGGTAGGACTGCTAGACGTTCCGCTGAGGAGTCGAGGGCCTCTGATAGTGATGAGGGCATTCAGCAGAATATCCCTTTGCGTCATCGAGAGAGACAGGCAGAGGTAGAGGATGTCACGAGACAGATTGGCGAGATGGAGTTAGTCTTAGCGAGGTTTCAGCGGACGAATCCCCCTACGTTCGCGGGCGCTGAAGGAGGTTTGATGGCCGAGGGTTGGTTAGTTCAGATGGAAGAATTTTTTGATACCTTGGAGTACGCTTATGAGAAGAGATTGAAGCTAGCGGTGTTGCAGTTGAGAGATAATGCGCAGCGCTGGTGGAGAGGTACTTCCCGTATCTTGCATGAGAGTGGGGCTGTGATTACTTGGGAGAGCTTCTGTGCAGTGTTCCGACAGGAGTATCCCCTAGAGTCCTACTACAACAGTCGTGAACGAGATTTTGACAACTTGAAGCAAGGGAATATGAAGGTGGCCGAGTATGCCAGACAGTTCTCTTCGCTTTTGATGTATGATCCCCATGTAGCTAACCAGTTGAGGACTAAGAGGAACAAGTTTCTGAAGGGTTTGAGGCCTGATTTGTTCCGGATGGTGTTGTCTGGTTCACCTGCGACTTATGCTGAGGCCGTGGATCGGGCTGTAGATATTGAGGAGAGTTTTTTGGAGGCACAGGCTCCGATTCAGCCGTCAGTGTGGCGCTCTTTTCAACCGGTGCAAGATATGTCGCAATCCTTTCAGTCTCCTCAAGGGTCGCAGCAATCGAATCGTCAGAGGTTCAAGCCCCGAGGCAAACAGTTTAAGAAGAATGCGCATTCGAGTTCCTCTGGTTCTGTGAGTTCTGATGGCAGTAGTTCTGGTGGTATGTTTTGTGGACAGTGCGGACGGAAGCATGAGACTTCACAGTGTCGTGGAGTTCGAGGTCTTTGTCATCTCTATGGACAACCGGGACATTTTTCTAGAGCGTGTCCTTTTATGGGAGGGCGGTCTTTGAGTCAGTCGCAGCAAGGTTCCGCTGGTGGTTCTTCGTAGCGACAGCAGCCTTTTGTTCCGTCCCAACGTTCAGTATTCCAACCTCGTGAGCCTTCTAGGTTTGGAGTACCTTTGAGACCTCAGTTTCCGAGACCTTAGTAGGCTCAGGCAAATGCCTTGACGAGAGAGCAGGCTTATGAGATACCTACATGAGTGATTCAAGGTACATGCTTTATCCTTGATTTTCCTGCACGAGTTTTGATTGACACTGGAGCATCACACTACTTCATTTCTGAGTTGTTTGTATATGAGCGTGGGTTGGTTCTTCCCCACTGTGTGATGTTGTCTCCGTGTCCACCCCTGCTGGAGTGAGTCTAAATGATGAGAGCTAGTCGTGATACCGAGCCCGAGGATCCGCTGTTTTAATATATTACGAGCCTATGGATCCATGTGATCATGACATGGTGAAGGGGCATAGAGGTGTGTGGGATCCCGAGGTAAGGTCGGGTGAACCGCACATCCACGTACGTTGGTTCTTTCGATTGATCAATCATACGTCCATTCACACTTCACTGATACGAATCATACATTTTTATGTTACGTTACGTCATGCCTTATTATGTACGCTACATGATTATGATATGTTACGACTAAGTTACGAACCATGTTTTATGACCATCCATGCATGCATATTTTAAATGTTACTTTATTATGTGTATATGTTTGCATGTGGTTTTATTATACGTACTTTGCTATTGTAAAAGATAGAGGATGCTGGGCCTTTAGGCTCACTAGATTTAAATGGTGCAGGTGAGACTGCTGATGAGTTTATCCCTACTGGCGGTGAGGACCTCTGAGCGCCCGCTGCAGTTGTACCCCGTGGCCACTCTGATTTTTTTCTATGTCATGATACATTTTCAGATGTCTTATTTAGCATGTTCAGTTTCCGAGATTTTTACGTACTTTGATTTTTAAACAATATTGATGATTTGATGTTTTAAGATATCCATTTATTTATGTTCAAAGGATGATGAGAAATATTTTAAAGGGAACGAGCCATACTTTTAAGTTTATTTATTCCGCACATGATTTTTTTAAAAAAAAATTCTAAAGTCTGGTTCGTTTCAAGGAATGACAGAAGTTTCCTGCCATATTTCATAAAGTTTAAAGGAAGTGATTTCAAAGTTTCATGACATGTGGCAAAGATAACAGACGGTCGGCATAAGAAGGGTGAGGACACTGGCTGAAGAACCAGTGTGCCCCTTCAAACAAGAAAGACAAGGATTATGGGTTGACGAACCTATACACCCCTTCACATAGTACAATTTGGGATTTATTCCCATAGACCTGATATCAGATGAGCTTGATCAAGCGACCCGACCTAAGGAGAACTTCTGCGCCACATCTCATATAAAAAATTTTAATAGGTTATTTTTATAACCGTAGATTTTAAGAAAGTTTATGATTAATGTTTACTTCCTTTATGTGAAATCTTATGTTTAGTATGTGTGGAGTTTTGCTATTACCATATTTACCTGTTGGGCCCCTAGGCTCACTAGTTTTCATGGTTACAAGTGAGGCTGTCCCTTGAGAGTTGGACAACATGAGCTGAAACAGAACGGGGAAGTGTGTTTATCGATAGACCAACGTTTCCGTGCTGCTACAGGCCGCATCTATGTTGTGAACAAAGTTGTTTAGACCATTTCAGTTCGAATTATTTCTAACCTGATTTGAACTATTTGTATCAAAAGATTACTATGTTAGTATTCGTATTCCAATCTGTTTCATTCTGAGCTGTTACAGCCCGTAAGCTATTTTGCTATCTGATTTACTCTAAGCTGTTATAGCCCGCGAGCTGTGTTGTGTTGAATTTCCAAACGACCTTATTACAATTATTGTTTCCCAGCCTATGTGAGATCAGTTTACGTAATTATCATCGGCTCTTACTTTCGCAATCCCTGATCTGTTTGTCCATGCGTGAGCTGAATCATTTCTTTTATTGCACAACCACCCCTAAAGCATATGTTTCCTTCGAAATTTCTACAATTTGAAAAAGTTGTACGTTTTTTCCTCGTACTTTAGGGATTTTTGTAAATCGGTGGATTAGGGCGTCACAGCATGTACTACTAGGTAAACCCATATACCTAAAATCCGTCTAATACTATGACAGAGATTTGTCACATTATTATCTCCTCAGATAACATAGGATATCCACGTCCAATGTGAGCGATGAATCCTCGATAATAAATCATCGACTCCTACATGTATCATGACCTCACCCAATCGCACCACCTGATGATCGAACTTGAGATGCACATAAAAATTACAACTTTGGTTACATGACTCAAGACCACAACGTACTACTGAAACAGTTGGATCATATATATTAAGATTATCGTAAATATCAATACATCCAACTTCTTATAAGTTATTCTAAAATCCAAACTTCAAATATGAATAGATTGTGCTCGTACTTCGGATTTACTTGAGGATGATCGGACGGAGAAAGTTGCTATCTCGCGGATAATTCATTTTCACATGTTAAATTAAAAAAACACAACACTAATAAAACCCAATATTTGTGAAATGTAATAGGAAATATTGCAGAATCAGATGATGTTTTCTCTCTCTGGTAATATTGATCGGACAAAATTGGATAATCGTTGTAAAGAGAAATAAAAAAGTTACCACTTGATAACCTTTGAGTAAGGGGTACATTACAATTAATAAAAATATTGGGTCAATTTGAGGTTTAAGTGAGTGGCATGGTCTCACCCCACCGTCCGCCACCAATTCTCACTCTTAGGGCGGTGGTTGGCAGCCGCCCGAAGTAGGCATCATGTTCTCAATGTGGCTTTGGGCCCCACCTTGCCTAGCCCACTCACGCTTTCTACATCGCGTCCCAGATAGACCTGGCCACGGTTCGGGTCTGTGAGACCTGAAATTGTGTAAAGGATTAATTGTTGAATTAATCAAGTTTTAGTGATTTGTAGCGCGTCGTCGTTTCATGAGATCTTGTTGTGCGTTTTGTAGATGAGATCTGTTTTCGTAGCGTAAGATCTGTTTTACCGAAACGCTGCCGTTTTGTGTTTTGCGCAAGATTGTTGAGGCGCTAAGATCTGGTCTCTGTACGTCGCCGTTTTGGAGAGATCTGTTTGTTGAGGCATGTGTAATGTTCGAACAGACTTGATGACGTAGGAAGATCTGTTGTGTGCGCGCGATTGGTTTAGCGAACAGCTTTGGTGACGTAAGCAGATCTGTCCGCGGTTTTGGCTTTGTGTTAGCGTATTTCCAGATTTCAGCGATTTAGGCCAGACCTCTCTTTTCTTTTAAGTGTTGCGACGTCGTTTTTGGGAATATTCGTTGTTTAGCGCCAGTTTGTGAGATCTGTTGTGTCGGTGATTCATTTAAACAGATCTCTCGCGCCTATTTAAGAGAAGCGTTGGCTTCGTTGTATTTTATCAGACTCCATACTTAGAGATTTTCTCTCGACTTCGTTCTCTGTTTTCCCAAACCCTTGTCACTGTTCACCGTAACCTTCTCCGGCCATTTCCCGTCGACTCCGACCACCGTTCTTCGAGTTTGAGGTAGCGTTGGACTCCTCTCAAAGAGCTCTTTCATCCTATACCCATCTTGGAGGCTACGGGTTGTCCAGGGAGAGATCGCGAGGGGCAGAAGTTCTTCCCTGTTCGTGTGTTTGTGCGTTCAGGTAGTTCCCTTGATTTTGTTGGTTAAGATCTCGTTCCTAGTTGTGGTTTGAGCTTCCTATTGAGATGTTAAAGGATGATGGTTAGCTGGTTGAGTTGTAGCTCCCAGCAGTGTGGTTGGAATTGTTTTAGCCGTGAGTTTCGGTGTGTGGGCTGAGATTTGTGTGTTGTGTATTTTTAGCAGGTCTCGACCAGCTTTCTCAGGCTTCGAATTGTGGTAATTGTTGCACAGAATATAAGGTACGGGTTGAGCTTATAATTTCAGCAAGGTGACAGCTTGGGTGAATTGTGAGATGGCTTTGCTGGCTTATGTGTTTGTTTGCCTGATGAGGCTGCCAATATATGAGATGGTTGTGTGTTATGTGTTGTATACATGCTGTTGTTATTGTTGTTGTGCATATGTTGATATGCTTGTTATTGTACAGCATGTGCATACACTTATTGCATCTCATTCCAGTTTCATTGCCATCGTTGCGTCGTTCTTGTTCTGTTTCTTACCAGGTTGCGAGGGCGAGCGGCAATACCGCACTCTCATTTTCCCTGCTGGGTTATGTTGCCCCTATGCGCCGAGTGGCTAACTACCACAGTTCATAGGTTGGGCAACAGCAGGCCGAGTTGTTGATGCATCTGGTATTTGGGTGTTGTCTCCCGGCGAGTGGTTAGCTACCACACTTGGAACACACCCAGTGGCCACCATTTGTTGCAGATTCAGTTGAGATGTGCTTTGACTTCCTTTCCGATTGGAGTCTTTGGTTGTTGTCCAGCATCTCATGCATAGCATCTACATCTTATTCTTGCTGTTATTGTTTGTTCACGCATATTTCAGGTCCCATGTGTATCGTGTTTTGCAGCCTTGTATTTTGTATTGCTGTTGTTGATTTCTTACCAGGATGTGAGGGCGAGCGGCAATACCGCACTCTCGTCTCCCTGCTGGGATCGTTAGCCGCCATGCGCCGAGTGGTTAACTACCACAGTTCATGGGCGAGGCAACAGCAGGTTGAGTTGTTTGATGCATCCGGTAAGTGGGTGTAGTTTCATGGCGAGTGGCTCACTACCACACTATGAACATACCCCGTGGCCACTATTCGTTGTTGATGATTCTTGGAGCTATGTTTGAGTTCCTTAGCTCCCTTGTTGGTCGAGCATTCCATTTTCCTTGGCGTCTCATGCATAGCATCTGCATTTTATCTTATGCATTCTTTTAGCTTTATCTGATGCTCTCCGTACTGGGGTTTGACCCCATGTCCCTCCGGGGCTTGGTTTGTTTCTTTGTTGTGTTGTTTTCAGGAAACCCAGGTTCTACAGCTGGTCGTGGGTTTAACCCAGCTGGTGGTGCCCCAGGAGGTGGCTAGTGTGTCCCAGTAGCATATAGCATATATATATATATGTATCAGCTGGCCAGGGGGATGCCCTGTGCCTTGTTGTGTACCCGTAGGGAAGTCTGATACATGGTTGTATTTATGTATGCTTTATTGTTGGTTGTTTTACGAATTGGGAAACTTATTTTAAGTATTGTTGTATTTTAAATTATATGTTTTAAACCGTCGGGCCTAAAAGCGAAAATTTTACCCACTTTTGTTAGCTTCCGCATGTGTTTGTCTGTTGTGAGCACGAGGCCTGACATTTTTGGTATCAGAGCTTAAGCTGGGATAAGCTCAATTTCTTTGATCACACTTGAGTCTAGGCACAGTGTTGCGTGTTGCATGTGCTTGACTTATATGACTAAGTGCTGCATATTTTGTGTTATATGCCTTCTTTGCTGTATCTATTCTGTTTTTCCTTATCCTGTTGAGTGCTTTAGATGCCGCCTAGACGTCGTGGTCGTAGTAGGGGTCTATTCCAGGAATCAGGTGGGCAGAATGAGGATCAGTACAGTGCGCCTAGTCATACTCGTGAGAGTAGTGGAGAGGAGGAGGCTGTAGCTCCGCCGGTTCCGGTAGAGAGGATGGATGTCGTGATTGCGAGGTTTCAGAGGATGAGCCCTCCTATCTTCAATGGCGACGAGTCGAGTGAGGATGCTGATTCGTGGCTTCATAACGTCATTCTCCTTTTCGATCGAGCTCAGTATGACAACGATCTCCGGTTGAGGTTAGTCACTTTGTTGTTCAGGAAAGCCGTAGAGCGTTGGTGGCGAGGTGCGTCTCGTACTTTAGAGGAGACTGGAGTGGAGCTCTCTTGGGATGTTTTCTGTGAGACCTTTAGGAAGTAGTATGTCCCAAACTCTTTTGTGGCTGCCCGTGAGCGGGAGTTTGAGTTTTTAGAGCAGGGCTCTACGACGGTGCGCGAGTATGCTCGCAAATTTTCTGCACTTTTGGCTTTTGTTCCGCATGTTGCTGGCCGAGAGAGGGCTAAACTCACCAGATTTGTTGAAGGCTTGAATGAAGAATTTTATCAGAGTGTTTTGACAAGCAAGCCTTCATCATATGCTGAGGCTGTGGATACTGCTATCCACATCGAGGAGGGCATGAGGAGTCGTCGTAATCGCAGGGCGCAGGTGGCACAGGCAGTGCAGAGTGGTCGACCGGTTGGTCAGGGAGCTCAGTCGTCCCAGAGTTCTCAGTCCGCTCATTTTCCTCAGCAGCAGCAGCAACAGCAGGTAGCTCAGCAGTCTGGCCGTCAGAGGTTTCGACCCCGCGGTCAGCTGGCATGAGGGCTAAACGATTTGCACGCGACGGTCCGACACGTTGGAACTCAAAGTTTTTGTTGTCTACTTTTGAATATAAAGAATTATTATGTGGATTTTTTGGCCAAGTTGTTCAATCTTCTAGTCTTTATTTATTTTCAAACCAATGGAATATTTGCACAACAATATGTGAAATTTTAAAAGTGTTTAGCGATGCCACTGATCAACTTTTTGGTGTTTATTATCCTACATGTCATTTAGTTGTTACACATCTTTGCAATGTTGCATGTATATTTTGCGAACATTTAAATTCTAATGAGCCCCCATTAATTGAATGCATAATTAGTATGAAAACTAAATGGGAAAAATATTTTTTAAATATTCTGATATATTTTTATGTGCTATAGTTTTAGATCCTAGACTTAAATTAGATGATTTAGGTGAATTACTTACTTTGTACTATGATTCCTTAGATCCAATTACTGACACTTGCCCTTCTTCTTCCATGATTATTTCTAGTGTTAGACATAGTTTAACTGAAATTTATACTGAATATAGTGAAAAATATGGTTCACAAGTAGCTACACAAACACAACACACCACCTCTAGTATCATCACATCACGACTAACCAAGGCCCAAACTTTAATTCGTGACCGGACGAAACGTCCTCGAGATCCTCAAGTTCCAATCTGGAACTTGAGAATTATTTAACTACTACTTTTGATTTTAGTACTACAGACGATGAGGACACTTTCGACATCCTGAGATGGTGGGCCCAAAAGAAACAAATATATCCCATTTTGTCTTTAATGGCAAAGGAGATTCTTGCTTGTCCTGTTTCAACGGTTGCGGTGGAGCAAGCATTTAGCATGGGAGGAAACACGCTGGACGAGAGGAGATCTACCATTAGGCCGGAGAATTTGGAAGCCCAATGTCTTCTCAACGATTGGTTAAGAGTTGCATCAAGAACACAAGACCAAGACGAAACAAATGACGACGAAGACACCGAGGGCACTTCTGGAACAACAACTGGAGGATGAGGCACTAGTGAAATGTGATTAGTCAAGTTATTTTTATTTTAACTTTCTATTTGTATCTTTTACTTTCTATTGTAATTTCAACTTATATGTATTGTTATTCAATAACATTTATTTTTTAAAAAGAATTACATTTCAAATTTCAAATTCAAATCTCAATTATTATTCTTTTACATTTAAATTCGAATTCAAACACAAATTAAAATTCGAATTCAAAATCCAAAAATTTACATTAAAGTTCTAATTATTTATAATTCAAATTTGAAATAACAAATTAAATTCAAAAATTGAATTTGAAAATTTGAATTTCCAAAATCAAATTTCAAAAAAGGAAATTTTTT
>KQ995756.1:39215-53712 GCA_001598015.1 Dorcoceras hygrometricum | reverse complement strand
GTATTTCATATAACTTTGCAATTGCGGTTTACAACAGCTGCTATTAGATGTAAATATACAACCATTGCTACTGATTTAATACAGTACAACCTAATCAAAACAATACAACTTAGACACGGAAAACGTAGGCCTTGGATAAACACAACGCCACCCATCTGCTGATTTCAGGTTTCACCTGCTGTTCCTCCACCAGTTGTCGTACCTGCACCATTTTTAAAAGCTAGTGAGCCTAAAGGCTCAACAAGTAAAATCTGAGTAGTAACAAGTTCATAAAATACAGGCAGACATCTGTGCAATGCATATGTTAAGGAACTTCAATATTCAATATCATTTTCGTAAACATTTCAATGGCAGAAACAGGGGATGATAACCCAGCTTCTCATTTCTTTCAATTTCATTTTCAGTTGATCATGGCATATTAGTTCTATGTGGTCCAATTTGCGATCAAAATGACTCCCGATATCAGTTTTAGCATATAGCTCATATGAAAGGGCAGTCGACATCTTCGACAACTGCTCACCCTTCTCCTTGGTGACCGTAACTACTATGCCATAATCTAAAATATCTTTTGTTCCTTAACAATCCTTTCTTTAAACATTCCTGTAAATCATCGGGTTCCATCATTTTAAACATTTGCTTCCCATTTTAAAACTTTACTGAGTATTGAATTCGACTTTGGAAACATATCGCTAAAATGGAACTGGTTGAAAGAAAACCAGTCGCAAGGAATAGTACCAGTCGCAAGACTAATACCAGCTGAAATGAATAGTACCAGCCGCAAGACTAATACCTGCTGAAATGAATAGTACCAGTCGCAACAAATAGTAACCAGTCGAAAGATAAGAATCCAGTCGCGAGATCTTTTAAATAAATATAAAGTGAAACGATGTCGTTGGAGTGATCAGCAGATGGAATAACAAGACTACCTGCTGATCTTACTATGACTTAAAGGAACGACGTCGTTAGCGCGTCAATCAGTCGCAAGGAATACGCTAATCGATCAGCTGCAAGAAAAAGCGCTAACACGTGTATATAAATGAATAGTACCAGTCGCAAGACTAATACCAGCTGGAATGAATAGTACTTAAAACGAATAAAGCAACTGCTGAATTCTAACAAAGGAAATACAGCTGCTGAATTCAAAATCACAATGCAGCTGCTTATTCCTAATCAAAGGAAAACAACTGCTGATATTAATAGAGAAAGACGCATCTGCTGATGAACAGTGCATCTGCTGAAATTTACGAAGACGCTTGTAATATCTAAACAATGATTTCACTACCAGCCGTCGCCTATTAAACCAGACTTTATACTGATTCAACTAACAACTACTGATTTCAAAACCATAAAATTTCGACATTACAACTACAGGAAGAACATTCATAAACGCTCAAACCATACAGCTGCTGAATCTTAACAAGTAGATACAGCTGCTGGATGCATAACTCAACATTTGTAATATCAAAACAACAACGATGTCATCAGCTGTTGCCTATCAAACCATACCAATGATTCAACCAGCAACTACCAATTACACAGTTATCAAATTCTAATATTACAGCTACTGTAAGAAGAACTTTCATAACATTTCTGGAAATGAATTCGAATCCTCAGTACATATAAAACTTCATAAATTTTCTGAAAGACATACTGGAAGCATCATAAACATCATTTTCGAACCCATCTTTCCTTCCTTATCATGTCTAGATCATATCAAACATGAACTTTCAATATAGCAATAATATACAGGCAAGCAGATCCATTAAAACACAATATATGCTTCAAATGGTGTAGAAAAAGATCAGCTTTTACGTGCCTTAATTGAAGCTTTGCAACAACAGCAAATTCCTGCAGAAATCCTCCCTTTGAGCAACGCACGAACTTTTCTTGGAATTTCTTTGAAGAACACTTTAAAACTTTTCTTTGCAAATGATAAAAATCTTACTTTGAAAACAGGTTTTTTATATGAATAGGATTAGTGGCATGCTACTTGTGAAATCAAGCATGACACACCTTTGAAATTTAGTAAAATTTCCCCCATATCATTTTTAATTTGTAAAATACCAAACCTTGTCTTAAAGAAATCATTTCACCTCCTTAAAACATTTTCCAATTGATTTAGAACCAGCTCGTGCATCGCTACTTGGAGTCACCTGCTGGAACCAGCCGCAGCGCAAACTTACCTGCTGATATCAACAATTCAACATATACATAATATTTAAAATTGCCAAAATGGCCCATATGATTTATGAAATGCATAAATATGGTTCTATGGATTTTGGGGTGTTACAATGTTTGTGACGCCCCAATCCCCATGGGAGTCACGAGATCAAAGAAAGGGAATAAAAGGGAAAATAGAAGGGCTGAAAAGCAAATAGAACAAACTGTATTGCCTTGCTCATAAGGAAAATAGAAATACGACTATTGGCGCCATAAAATAAACCAGCATTCATTTCAAATTTAAAGTGCAAAATGCGAAATCGCGATATTACAACTACTGAACTCTATCTGAATTCATCTTTGTTGTAACAGATCTCAATACAGTTTTGACTAAGATCAGAGACAATAAAAGTAGCAAAATACAAAATGAACATCACGGAAACGCAGGCCTTCGATAAACACTAGCACGTCGCTGCTGATTCAAACTCCACCTCCCATCTGCTCCGGCGCCGACTCACCTGCACCAAGAAAGCTAGTAGCCTAGGGGCTCAGCAAGCAAACTGAAAGTAACAAGCACAATATGCATATGATATAACATAAGGCATCGTTCATTGCATCTATTGTTCTGGAAGTAAATTCAAATTCCAGCGTTTTCGTTTTCGTTAAACTTATGGCTCAGAAGCTCTACTTAGGTCCCATTGCACTCGATCGAATGACTACTGATATCAGTTTCAATATGGTGAAATCTCACCCAATATGAAGGGGCAACTGACGCTCTCGTCTGCTGCTCACCCTTCCCATATGAACCTTCTGTTATCTAAGCCATAAATTCATAAATTTAAACTTTCTTCTTTAAAACACATACTGGGCGAACTGAAATCTTAGCATCGGGGTTCACTTCATTTTTAAAACTCAGGCTTCCTTCAAAAATCGTTTTATTGAGCATCCAACAGAGACATGAAAAATCAGCAGTTGGGATAAATTCAGCTGTTGGAAAGAATCCAGCTGATGTGAACAGTAGATCAGTTGATGGGTATATATTTATATCGGTAGTCAACACAATTAATTTGGTCAACGGAGTAATAGTAGATCAACCAGTCGTTGGTTCAAGAACAACCAGTCGTTGGGTAGGGCGATCAGCAGGTGAAAGAAAAACTAGACGATGGATATAAATCAGCAGTGAAGTACTTAAGGGAGAAGTAACCAGTCGTAGCCTAGCAACCAGTCTGTACCTGCTGGTTTCTAACAAAGAATGGTACCTGCTGGTTTCTAACAAAGAATGGTACCTGCTGGTTTCTAACAAAGAATGGTACCTGCTGGTTTCTAACAAAGAACGGTACCTGCTGGTTTGTAACAAATAATGGTACCTGCTGGTTTTAGCAAACGAAATGCACCTGCTGGTGTTTTGATAACACTGGTAATATCGAAACATTGATAACTCTATCAGCAGTCGCCTATTAAACCAGACTTTTTACTGATTCAACTAGCAACTACCGATTACACCATCATCAAATCCCGATATTACAGCAAAAGGAAGAACATCATAATCTCTATGAGTTGAAAAATATGGGATGCTCAGCGTTTTAAAATCAACCTCAACCTCGTAAAATACATTTGAGTTCCAAACATAATCCACTGTGACCCCGAACGCTAAACATACGCTATAATATCAACCAAAACATGAGCAAAGGCTGATAATAAACAGAGCTTAAGCAAAAATCCCGAAATGAAATGAGAACAATACGTAAGCTTTCATGGTGTAGCAAAAATCAAATTTACTTGCCTTGATAAGAAGGAAATCACAAGATACAGCAGGCCACTAACAGAGAGTTTTCCCCAACGCAGCAATGTGTTTTCTATTTCTTTGATGCAAGAATGAACATTTTCTTGCAAATAATTGAACTTATAGTTCACAAGGACAATGGCATGGGAGTCTGATTATTAACAGGGGAAAACACTCATTTAGGCATGGTAAACCAGGCGTACTTCAGAAAATTTTTGCTTAAAATTCCCTGTCAATGTTTTGATTTGTAAATGTACTACACAAATTCTGAATTTTAACCATTCTCACATCCAAAACCATTTTATTTGTAAAGTTTGAAAATTGCTGGGCTACGCTCGGGTGACAACTGACAACTGATCGGGCCTCTGTTCCTTGTAAAATCGAAGAAATGAGAAATCAGTCGCTCAACAAGTAGCAAAAGCTGAAATTTTGAAATTAGAAATGGATCCTCAATATATAAAGATTAGAATTTGTGGTCCTATGGATTTTGGGGCACAACATCAATGTAATCTGGATGCATATGTTCCATTTGATATACATATATAAGTTCCGAATATCTATATATATATATATATATCAGCCGTTCTGTTAGATAGTCTGAAATATTTTAAGTTGTATTAAGTCCAGAATAAGCTATTATATTTCAATTTGCACCTTTCCAGTTTATTTATTCAAAATTTTCGGTATTGGGGCCTCACACTACGTCTTCTTCTATTTGCATAGCTGGCTTGGCGATCTTGTGCTGCTTTAATCCTCTTGCAGATTCTTCTATTTGAAAATGATATAGATTAATGCCATTGGTATTCAATGTAATCTGGATGCATTTGAGCCATTCTGTTAGATAGTCTGAAATATTTTAAGTTGTATTAAGTCCAGAATAAGCTATTATATTTCAATTTGCACCTTTCCAGTTTATTTATTCAAAATTTCGGATTGGGGCCTCACACTACGTCTTATTCTATTTGCATAGCTGGCTTGGCGATCTTTTGCTGCTTTAATCCTCTTGCAGATTAGATCGACTTGATCTCTCATATTCTGAGCAAACTCAAGCAAGTATAACTTCTTTCCCCAACTTCTTCCCAACAAATCAGCGATCTGCATTTCCTACCATACAATTACTCAAATGGTGCCATTCCAATAGTCACTTGGTAGTTTTTGTTGTACTAAAACTCCACCAAAGACAAGGAATCCTGCCAACTCCCACGGAAATCCATCACTTCAGCTCGCTCATATCTTCCAAGGTCTGAATGGTCATTTCGGATTGGCCATCGGTCTGAGGATGGTAGGCTGTACTCATAGCCAATCTAGAACCTAAAGCTTCTTGAAAGCTCTTCCAAAATATGGAATTAAACCTTGGTTCCCTATCAAAAACTATTGACACCTGCACACCATGTAGCCTTACCATGAAATCGATGAAAAATATCACAAACCAATCTATAAACTCCTGGAAAATTCGGTTCATCAAATCCATAAAGATTGCAGGGGCATTCGTCAGTCCAAAAGGCATAACCAGAAACTCATAATGCCTGAACCTCGTTCGAAATGTTGTCTTTGAAATTGTTAGAGTAGGTGCCCAACTAGACAACATGTGGCATGTGGGTTCTTGTTGATTATATATAAAACAATATTTATGAAATTCGCATATTTATGACTTTCTTTATCTTCATTATTATGATTACAAATTGTTGGATAAAGACCTTGAATTCACTATAGTGTATGTTAGATGTGATAGTGGATTTTATGGCTATCATGAAACACATCTAATAGTCACTATGTGTTATAAACTAGTTCCTAGTCGATTGGACCGTCCAAAAGAGGATAAGAGCCGCCCGAGCTTGAGACTAGATCTGCAATGTAAAGTACCACGTTTCGTCGGTAGGGAGCATAGATATGTTCTAAGCATGCATATGTATAGTAACCTGGTGATATATCAAAATAACCTCATTCGGACTTTTCAAGTGGTTATCATTTTTCGAGTGGATTAAGTCCGAGGTCTTGGTTTTATAGATTATTCCTTACTACTCGAAATATCATTGAGACTCTACATGATAGGTGCCTCACTTTGACCCGTTTACCGGCTCTGTTTGGGTCATCGGGTGGCGGATTGGGTGAGGTCCTGATGCATGTAAGAGTCGCTACTTCGTTGTTGATGATTCACCACTCACCCTTGTACATGGATATCCTATGCTATCTGAGGAGATAATAGTGTGACCAATCTCTGGCCAGAGTATTAGATATGTTTCAGGTAAATGGGTTTACCTAGTAGCATATGCGATGTCACTATTTGATTTCCAAGATGTATGCATGGCTATCAAATCTCTAGCGACTCTTGATTTACCAATGTTCGTTGATTTGGACGGTATATTTGAGATGAAAGGACCGTAATATACACTAACCATGATCGACTGGTTCTTGCAGACACTAATATTGATACCCAGGGGATCATGGGGCGATGTTGCTAGATGTTTTACCATGGTCCAACGGATAAGTAAAAAAAGATATTTTCGGAGTCACAAGGAGTTGTGAGCCCACGATAGCTGTATCCCTGAACCATTGAGGGTCACAAAAGTACTGGTTTCTCAATTACCGTACGGAACACGTACTCAAAGTGTTGAGTATAGTATGAGGAAGGTTGAGAATAAGACTTCCAAAATTGGTTGGGGAAGTAGACTTTATTTTTAGTTGATTGGGGTCTAATTGCTATTTTTCGATTAGGTGGTATGAAAACTTGTTTTCACATCATAATGTACAGGTTTGGAAACTGTGCATATAGGTCTGATTTGATCGACGATCGGGATTATGTTGACACCATTATGATGAACTTGAAACCAATGTGCGATGGGCTTGGGCATGACCTGGGCTGCTTAACCTGGTTTAAGCCCGTGAAATATCTATAACTAGGGGTATATGGGAATCTATTTATTTGTACCAAGTTGTATTGACAATTTCTCAGTCACTTCCCTCACCTCACTCGCGCCACCCCATCGCCGTTGTCGGAATTTTTTCTGACCATCTCGGCGTGTAGATTCTGTTCGGGAAATCTTCAATGATTTCTAGTGCAAATCGATGTAGGAATTGATATTCAGTCATGGACCAGATTAGGGTTTCATTAAATCATTCAACCGTTGAATGGCCACCTCCCCTATGGACTAGTCAGAGCCGGGCGCCTAGTCGCCAAAGCTATACTCTAAACATCCTTTGTATGTTTAGTTCTTTTATTCGTGTATGATCGTTCCCGGGCTCAATAAAAATTTTAAAACTTTCGCTACGCCCCTGGAGCAGGATCCGGATCTGTTCGCTGCGCCAAAATAAATGTCCTCCTCACGAATTCTCATCTGATGGTAACTCGAATGAAGATCGATCTTAGAGCACCACCGAATCCTGATGTTGGTCGAACAAATCAATGATCCTCGAAAAGGATACTTATGCTTCACAGTCACTTTGTTTAATTGCCAGAAATCGAAGCACATCCTGATGGTCCCAGAAATAGGATCAATATATGTATAGGAGTTCAGAAGGGGGGGAGGTTGAATGAACTCCTTGGATTTAAAATTCTCGTTTAAAATTTTTACTAGAACTGCTAAACTTAAGTCCGAGTTACGAGACTTAAGGATCTCAGTTTAATGAAAATTTCTTGGCTAACAAAAATAGTGCGGAAAGAAGCCGATCGATTTGTGAACAGACAAACAATAAATAACTTGCGGAATATTAAAAGATAAGAGTCAGAAATTTTTTTCTGCAAGTTCGGATATAAATATCCTACGTCTCCCCTTCTTCCTCTTTGGAAGGTATCACTGGAAGATTTGATTTGTACAGGTCTTCTGCACACACCCAGTCACCGAGCCTCGCTCAAAGTGAACTCCTAGTATCTCCACAACAATCCACGTAGACGCAGCTGCTGGTTTACAACACTTTGTAATATTTTCGAACGGCTTTTAAGAGCATGTTTGTTACAGACTCAATAATGATAGTAACAATGAATACAGTGATTTGAGTGCTGTAAAATCCTCTGGTTTCTAAACAAAAAAACACGATTCAACAATGTGAACCAGAGGAAGACTCGAAGATTTTTCTATGAAGATTAACGGTTTTGTTCTTCGAGTGTTTGAGCTTTTAAAAGATAACTTCAATGTCTGAAAAGCTCTGTGTCAAGCCCCGTGCTAATTACTAACAATTAACACATAAAAGCGCATAAACACGGAAGCTTAAATTTTTTTTTTTTTGAAATACAATAGGCCTGAACTTCAAATCATACGTTCAAAATAGCGATAACAAAATACGAGTTTACTCATACTCCAACACAACAAGTATTTTAACCAAATAATAATCCCCCAATACAAGCTAACACGGGGCATCCCCCGGTTTAGTACATATCATATATATAGACTGGGACTCAGGGACGCGGGGATCGACCAGCTGAACTTCCACTCGGCCCAGCTTGATTACCTAATGCTCCTGCAAATGGGTAACACAAACCCTAACAACAAAAGCAAGAAAAGAAGTACGAGGTCAAGCCTCAGTACGAAGAGCTATCAAAGCAGATAAACATGCAACATGCTACAATTCAATGCTATGAATGCATGAGGGCTAACAAGAAATCGGATAGCTAGACCAGTCTATCAACTGGCAAATATCACATAAGTCACAGAGACAATCAAAATCAAATCAAAACTCTGTGCCTAGACTCAAGTGTGATCAAAAGAAATCGAGCTTATCCCAGTTTAAGCTCTGATACCAAAAATGTCAGGCCCCGTGCTAATTACTAACAATTAACACATAAAAAGCGCATAAACACGGAAGCTTAAAATTTTTTTTTTTAATACAATAGGCCTGAACTTCAAATCATACGTTCAAAATAGCGATAACAAAATACGAGTTTACTCATACTCCAACACAACAAGTATTTTAACCAAATAATAATCCCCCAATACATGCTAACACGGGGCATCCCCCGGTTTAGTACATATCATATATATAGACTGGGACTCAGGGACGCGGGGATCGACCAGCTGAACTTCCACTCGGCCCAGCTTGATTACCTAATGCTCCTGCAAATGGGTAACACAGACCCTAACAACAAAAGCAAGAAAAGAAGTACGAGGTCAAGCCTCAGTACGAAGAGCTATCAAAGCAGATAAACATGCAACATGCTACAATTCAATGCTATGAATGCATGAGGGCTAACAAGAAATCGGATAGCTAGACCAGTCTATCAACTGGAAACTCAAATCAGCCTCTATACCACGGTCTATCAACCGGGAAATCATCGGTCCGTGATCATCGGGGCCCGTCAGCCCATCACAGCTCGGTGGTAGACACTCGAATCCGGTAGTCACCACTCCGACGATAGCGTTGGAATTTTCGGACACGACTCAACAGTCGGCCAGTCACAACGTGGCACCCAATCAGGTAATCAAATCAATCTGTCAATTCAGGCTCAAGATGTATGCATGAATGCCATTCAATATCCATGCTAGATGCATACAATTCATAATACGTGCCAACAGAATGAAAAACTCAATCAATCCATCAATCTGTTCCACGTAAACACATAGCAGCAAACTACTTCCTGGAAGCTGAAATATGTTACAACATAGCTAAAATCTTAGCTCAATTCAGCTACACAACACGCTAATCCTACGGCCAGAAGCAAGCTTCAATCTTACACTTCTACGCAGGCATTAACTACTAAAAACCGAGCTCAAACCACAATAATTGCTCACCCAAAAGCTCACGCTAGCAGAAGAACGCACGCACAGACTTTTATCAAAAGCTTCGAAGTCCAGCAGCTTCGCGTTTCCACTTCCAGCGCAATTCAATCGTCTCAAAAGGGTAGCAAACGAAAGAGCTAAGCAAGGGGAATTCAGCGCCACAAAGATCTCCAAAAACAAAGGCTGGATGCGATGGAAATCCAGGGAAGAAATGTCTCGGTGAACAGTAGCTCGACGAGGGTTTGGAGAAGAAGATAAGAAATGGCTGGTTCAAAAATAATTCTAAGTGTCGATCAACACTTCTATAAATACCTTGCAAAGCCTCGCCTGCTGATTCACTAAGATCCATCGAAGTGTTCAGCAGAAGTCTATCAGCAGCAATCCTCTCTTTTCTTTTCGTAAAATTCAGCAGCAACAACTAAACAACAATCGCACGAAAACCTTCAAAACGACACCGTTCCAACTTATCTAAACGACGCCGTAGCAAATACCAGCTGACAACAGCTCTCGCAAGCAAAACAACCAAGAGCTGGTAGCAGCTCTCTCTAAAACAATCTACCTGCTGGTCGCGAGAAATCACTCAAAACGACGACGCATCTACTAATCCAAACGACGTCATTTTATATACGTAAGCAAAGCTGCCAACAGCTGATCTCTCAAACTAAAAGCTCAAAACGCAGCGTTTCCATTTAATCAAACGACGCCGCTTCTCAACGCTCTTGCATATGCGCGCCTGCTGGTCAGCAGCAACCAACATAACGCAAAGACTACCAGCAGCAAGGAATACGTCACGCCTATGTCATCATATCTATCAACAGCTCTCGCGACTAGTTTCTCAAACCATCTGCTGATCGTTTCACACACAAGCTCAACTGCTGAATTCAATAGTCAACACTCCAAAATGTTGACTAACACGTGTCGCTTCCCCGCTCAATCTCACGCTACATGCAATATCTACCAGCAGCAACCTCAAACTCGACGCTAAACCAGCAGCTCTCATTGCGTCACGCTGACGATATCGCTGCTGATTCAAAAATTCACCAGCATGAGCTACAGTAACTTGCTGCTGCCAGTTTTCTCCAACATTAACGCGACGCTCACAAATTCAGCAGGAACCTCAAAAACAAGTGATTAATCCCAAATCAGAACAATTAACCACTAATCCAAATTCTCAATCCTCACACTCTGGGAGTATTTTGACAGCTTGATCGCAAGATAATAAGAGTGAAGGATTCTTCATTCCAGCTTCTGCTATTTATAGTCTTCGTTCTCAACGGTCATTAAATTTTCAAAGGAAATAAATCCCGTTTGAATTTCTGTCAAATTTGTACACCGTAATTCCTGCTCCACTAAGAGGCAAGTCGCACAATGTCAGAGAAAATTTGGCGTTGTTCCATATTTGTGCAAACGCCGTAAACCGCTCTCTGAGATAGTGTACTATTTACCAAGAATAGTACTGATACTATTCCCTCAATTAATGGCATATGTATGATTCAATCTTCGCCCTTGATTTCTTCTGATATGAACGTTTGAATCGATCCATTGATTTGCATAACAGCTGATGACTTGAACAAATGAAAGAATACATCGACTAATTACTTCATCGCCTGATAATATGCATCAGCTGATCGCTTGAAATATTTCACTTCAAAAAGTATCGGCTGGTCCAAGATCACTGTAGCTACCTGCTGGTTTCCCTTAAGAGATGTACCTGCTGGTTATTACCATCGCAAAATCATCGACTAAATCTTAGCGCGAAGGCAAAACGCTGTCGTATCTATTTATCCAAACGACATCGTTTAACTTTCGCTAACATTAAGTTCCATCGACTGGTTAATAGAACTACTGTAGCTATCTGCTGATTCTTCCAAAAGGGTGTATCTACTGAAATACCAGCGGGTGAATATACGCAATCACCAATGGCTGAATTTTACCGTTAGTGCAAGACGCTGTCGTTTCATCTTAAACAAACGCTGTTGTTTTACAATCCTTAACGAAACACGCTCTCTCTCAAATGCTTGCGCCTGCTGATTACCCTGGAAGAATTCACCTGCTGATTTCTAACCATCTGCTGATTTCTTCTGAATAAACATCCTGCTGAAATAAACTATCGACTGATAATATCACAAACTGGTCCACTGTAGCTTACGACTGATAATTCCAATTGCTGAATTAATAACCATCGGCTGAAAATACCATCTGCTAAAATTCAACCCGTCAAATGAAAATGTTCTCCTGTTAATTGCAGCGGCTGACTTTCCAGTAGCAACTAGTCTTATTTTGTTATCACCAAACTTAAAAATTTATCCTAACAATTTCCCCCTTTTTGGTGATGACAAAACTTAGCAGCCGAGATAAATAAATATGCAAAGATAAATTGCACACGAACTGCTGGAAACAAATCCATTAACTGAAAAGGAGGTACAAAATATTTGTACAACAATAAGCTAATCCTCAATAGATCTAAAATATTCTTCTTTTATACGATCCACTCCTGCTTCCTCTGCTTCTTTGGTAGAGGGTGGCGGCTGCTGCTACTTTCCCCGTTTTTGTTATCACCACCCCGATTAATATATTCAACAAGCTCGCTCAGTTGGCTGGTAATGATATTCAGGGTCTGCTGTGCTTTAGCACTAAACTCCAATAAATCATTTTGAGTAGCCGCCACTTGCTCATCCAGAGAATTGATTCTAGCATTAAGCTCGTGGTGAGACTCCCTAACCACTCTCCGAACATCAACAACATCTAGACCAGTAGTTACAATCTGAGTGCCAAGCTGCTTATGAGATGATTGTAACTCCAACGACAAGATATTACGTTGATCATTTGAGTCCCTGCGCAACGCCCCAAGAACCTTATCCTGAGAGTCGAGGCGTGCGATAACTTGCTTCTAAAATTTGTGGAGGTGCAATAATAGTGTATCCCTGTGCTTCGCACCATCATCTCGTTCACAGATTTGATCTATCGAAGCTCGCAACTGGTTCAATGCCTTGCTGATATCTGGACTAGGAGCAGCTGGTAGAGAAATAGAAGCAGGAGTATCATCAAAGTTCATAGACTCATCGGAGCTGAAAGAGGAGGCAGATTGCGCATCTAATAACTGTACATTGGGAGCAACTCAAACTAAATTAGAGGATACCAAGATTGGACTACTCGCCATCTGTACACTATGAATAACTGACGAAGCAAAAGATCTCTGTACCCGGCGTAATGCTGTTCTTTCCAAAGCAAGGGAAGAGAGAAATCTGTAATATCTACTGTAGGTAACCAACTGAACAAACTGTAATCAATAAATACTGAACAAAATTGAGAAACTCTCATGGCAAAAACTGGAGACTGGAGAGGAGCAACTCAAAAAACTGGTTCAACCACTGACAGAGACCTAGAAAAAGTTAGTGAACCAACTGGTAGAAGTCTCCTAGAAGCACAAAATTCGACAATCTCCAGACAAATATCAGCCCATCTTTTCCTCAAAATTGAGGGGTTCACTCACAGCTGGGAAGAAGTCCACAAAAGAGCACTGTTTAGATACTTCAGTACATACAACCGGCCTTGGGATCTTCACCCATTGATCACAAAATGGCTCAACAACCCACACCCCATCCACACGAATCATTGTTCTAAGCCAGCACGTGGACGGAGTGTTGGTGTTGGTTCTGGCAATGATTGCACCACGGTCACGGGGGCTCCCTTCAACAATTTTGGAGCAACATGTCCTAGTCCATTTGAGACCGTGCATTAGGGCCTGCTCCCTTAACTCTTCAAGAACAAATAATTGAAGATCTGAAAGCATATCTATCACTTTTAGATCAACCGCCGAAGATCCTTTGCCGGGCACAAAATTGTTCTTCCATGATTCCAAAAACTTCCTCACCAAAACCTCTCTATATTTTATCAAAATGTACTTCTTTCTGCTGAGAACTACGTGAGTTGTCTCTGTCTCTCCCCAGATCAAAACTTGTTCTTCTTTCCTGGATAACTCCTCGATATTAATGGTTGCCAACTTCTTGAAACTAAAAGAATGAAAGAATTGGTCAAATGCTTCTATGACCTGAGCTTGCAAATTTACAAGCAGATCAATATCTGCACAAATCAAGAAATAATGCTCTTTGGCCGGATTGCCCTTCACTGGGTCTTTCTCCACCAGAATGGCCTTTCCTTTATTGTCAGCAGGAATTTTATGAAGGCTGTTCAGAAACCAAGTCCTCTCATTAACTTCTGGAATCTTGATCTCTTTGCCCATTTTGATCTTGGTGATTTCCATGCCAGTAGAAGGCAATGAAACATCGACTGGAGTGGTCATAAGAATATCTTCCAGCGACATCTGCTCATCGGTATCAAGCAATTCATCATTCATCTCCATAACCACTGGTTGCTCCTCCGAAAACTGTACCTGCTGGTCTCTTCCAGCAGTACCAACATCCACGGTTTCTTCTTCTTCATCAGTGTCACTGGGTGTGACAACTGGGCTATCATTTTGGAGAATTTCATCAAAAGCCCTGTCAAACCAGGTTTCTGCCCTATCACTTTGTTTATCATCCTTATCATCAGAAATTGAGTCCAACTGATTTAGAACTTGGTTAATAACGGTGTCTGGATCATCGACAAGTGAGAAATCTTTATCAGCAGCTGCCTCACCAACAGTTTCACCAGCGACCTCATCGACTGGTTGATCAGCAGAGATATCATCCTCTGCTGCTGGTTGCTCAACAGATTCCTCAACAGCAGGAACGTCAGTAGATGGCCCAACCATTTGTAGAGGCACGACCTCTTGTGCGACAACCACTATCTCCAAGGTAGATGGAGAAGAGCCAGATTTCTTCTTTGAAGTTCTCTTCTTCTT
>KQ995756.1:16650-35341 GCA_001598015.1 Dorcoceras hygrometricum | reverse complement strand
TTCAGGTTCCAGCTGATCTGACCAGTCGATGATGTAGGTATTCCCTGAACGTTTACCTACCAACACAGTCAGACCACTTGGACTCTGAACCGTGCATGTGTGTTGTTGAAACTGGACTGTGTAACCTTTGTCACACAGCTGACTAATGCTAATCAGATTGTATTTAAGATTATCAACAACTAGGACATCAGAAATAGAGATATTACCGTGGATAAGCTTACCCTTACCCGCAGTGTTACCGTATGCATTGCCACCAAACACAATTTTAGCTCTTTTGTGTGGTGTGACGTCTATTAGCAGCTTTTTATTTCCTGTCATGTGTCTTGCACAGCCGCTATCCAGGTACCACAATGTTGTTTCAGCTGCTGCTTTGTACCTGTTATCCTGCAATCAAACAAGGAGCTTTTGGTACCCAATTTTACTTGGGTCCAGATTGGATTACCCCTTTCGGGACCCAGACTTGAATTACTTTCACAGTTTTCCCAGTATTCGGATCCACGAAAGTCTGTGCAAAATTGTGCGATCTATGGAGTTTTGATTTGACATTATGACCAATAGGATCTCTTCTCGGCTGAGTCTTTTTCCAACCAGATTTTGCCTTCCTAAAGTTACGCCGCGGCTGGTGTTGAACATGAGACTTGGAACCAGCTTTCGCTTTATCCTTGTCCAACCTGTTCTTTAGCCAGCTGGGCTTTGAACTCTCAGGCCTTTGATAGCCGATGCCATCTTTTCCTTCATGACTTGACTGAGAAGTGCTCTGGTCATCATATCGCATTGACTCACAGCTGTCATATGTCATGCTGGCTTTGACAAAGCCCATTTTATTGAACTTGTCATAGGCCGGTTGTGACTGAGCACTTGTCTCTCCTTCACTGCATTCACTACTATTGAATCCCAAACCAGAATTATCATTGGCTAGTTTTTGACTCTCGTTCAGTTTGTGAAGAGATCGAGAAGACCGATTCCAGGCGCTCACTACTTGCTTCAATATTTCGATTTCAGCTTTGAGCTCACTGGTCTCATTTTTCAACACATCATTCTCAGCTGTTAGCTTACTTAGCTCGATTTTCAAACTGTCAGTGTCACTAGGTTCAAAAGCACTTGGTTCGACTGAGCTATTTCAAATAAGAATTTTCAGCTTTCACTTCCTCGAATGAGTGAGAAAGCTTCCTATACTCTTTGACCATATCATTTAGTGCTATAAGACAATGAACCTCCTCCTGTTCACTATCGCTTGATGAAGAGCTTCTGGATGAGGATTCTGAATCAGTGTCCGCGCAGCTCTTGGTGCTTTCCTCAGCAACCAGTACTTTCCTATCATGCTTGAGACTGGGTATTTTGTCTCCTCTTGATCTCATCGTTCTGTCTTTCGACCTTTCTCTGAATTTGTCATTGGATTTGTCCTTAGATCTTTCGACAGTTCTTTCATCAGCTTCCTCATCTCTCTTGTATCGCACTTCTTTCTTGTCGTCTCGTCTGTATTTGTCATCCTTCCTGGGTCTGTTGCAATCAGCTGCAAAATGACCTGGACGATCACAGTTATAACATTTCATATCAGATACAGTTTTATCATTTTTATAGCTATTGTAAGGAGATGAAGGGTTGAAGGATCTTCTCATGAATTTCCCAAACTTCTTTATGAAGAGGGACATGGCGTCGTCACTGAGCTGGTCGGCAGACTTGCTAGTGCTGGGAGAGCACTGTTCAGTAGTTGTATTTGTTGCCAAGGCTTTCGTCGGCTGGGATGTGGAGGGACCAGCTTCTGCTCTTGTCTCCAACTCAAACTCATAGGCTTTCAAGTTGGCAAACAGATCGTGCAACTCCAGCTTGTTAAAATCTTTGATTCCCTCATCGCCATTGTCTTCACGTCCCACTCCTTGGGTAACGCCCTCATGACCTTCAGTGCCAACTCTTTGTTAGTTTATTCTTTCCCAAGGTTGTTCAACTCTATGACAATTGCACTGAATCTTTCGTCGAACTCTGTCATGGTCTCTCCATCCTTCATCTTGATGGATTCGTACTTTTGCTGAGCGACTGTTAACTTGTTTTATTTTGTCTCGTCGCTTCCTTCACATATCTGGGTTAGCTTCTCCCATATGTCTTTGGCAGTAGGACAGTTCTTGATCTTGCTGAACATGTTCTTGTCTTTGTCCAGCATCTTGAATAGTATGTCCTTTTCCACGTTGTCTAGGTTCGCCTTTTTCTTGTCCTCATTGGTATATTCATGTCTACTCTTTTCCAAGAACTGAGGCTCGCCGCTGGATATCGCAAAGGCCAGATTTGGCTTCATTATTTTCAACGGTCCTTCTGTGATGACATACCACATTTCATCATCCATGGCTGCTAGATGCGTTTGCATCCGAATCTTCCAATCATCATACTCTTCCCTCGAAAACAAAGGAATCTTGTTGTGAGAGATAGACATATTGAGATATAGTAAAGCACAAAAAATAAATGTTCAATAACTGAGATCGCAGGCTCTGATACCAATTGATGGTCCCAGAAATAGGATCAATATATGTATAGGAGTTCAGAAGGGGGGGGGGGTTTGGAATGAACTCTTTGGATTTAAAATTCTCGTTTAAAAGTTTTACTAGCACTGCTAAACTTAAGTCCGAGTTACCAGACTTAAGGATCTCAGTTTAATGCAAATCTCTCGGCTAACAAAAATAGTGCGGAAAGAAGCCGATCGATTAAGTCCGAGTTACCAGACTTAAGGATCTCAGTTTAATGCAAATCTCTCGGCTAACAAAAATAGTGCGGAAAGAAGCCGATCGATTTGTGAACAGACAAACAATAAATAACTTGCGGAATATAAAAGATAAGAGTCAGAAATTTGTTTCTGGAAATTCGATATAAGTATCCTACATCTCCCATTCTTCCTCTTCGGAAGGTATCACTAGAAGATTTGATTTGTACAGGTCTTCTGCACACACCCAGTCACCGAGCCTCGCTCAAAGTGAACTCCTAGTATCTCCACAACAATCAACGCAGACGCAGCTGCTGGTTTACAACACTTTGTAATATTTTCAAACGGTTTTTAAGAGCACGTTTGTTACAGACTCAATAATGATAGTAACAATGAATACAGTGATTTGAGTGCTGTAAAATCCTCTGGTTTCTAAACAAAGAAACACGATTCAACAATGTGAACCAGAGGAAGACTCGAAGATTTTTCTATGAAGATTAACGGTTTTGTTCATCGAGTGTTTGAGCTTTTAAAAGATAACTTCAATGTGTGAAAAGCTCTGGGAGTATTTTGACAGCGTGACCGCAAAATAATAAGAGTGAATGATTATTTCTTCATTCCAGCTTCTGCTATTTATAGTCTTCGTTCTCAGCGGTCATTAAATTCTCCAAAGGAAATAAATCCCGTTTGAATTTCTGTCAAATTTGTACACCGTAATTCCTGCTCCACTAAGAGGCAAGTCGCACAATGTCAGAGCAAATTTGGCGTTGTTCCATATTTGTGCAAACGCCGTAAACCGCTATCTGAGATAGTGTACTATTTACCAAGAATAGTACTGATATTGTTCCCTCAATTAATGGCATATGTACGATTCAATCTTCGCCCTTGATTTCTTCTGATATGAACGTTTGAATCGATCCATTGATTTGCATAACAGCTGATGACTTGAACAAATGAAAGAATACATCGGCTGATTACTTCATCGCCTGATAATATGCATCAGCTGATCGCTTGAAATATTTCACTTCAAAAAGTATCGGCTGGTCCAAGATCACTGTAGCTACCTGCTGGTTTACCTTAAGAGAAGTACCTGCTGGTTATTACCATCGCAAAATCATCGACTGAATCTTAGCGCGAAGGCAAAACGCTGTCGTATCTATTTATCCAAACGACATTGTTTATCTTTCGCTAACATTAAGTTCCATCGACTGGTTAATCGAACTACTGTAGCTATCTGCTGATTCTTCCAAAAGGGTGTATCTGCTGAAATACCAGCGGGTGAATATACGCAATCACCAACGGCTGAATTTTACCGTTAGTCCAAGACGTTGTCGTTTCATCTTAAATAAACGCTGTCGTTTTACAATCCTTAACGAAACACGCTCTCCCTCAAATGCTTGCGCCTGCTGATTACCCTGGAATAATTCACCTGCTGATTTCTAACCATCTGCAGATTTCTTCTGAATAAACATCCTGCTGAAATCAACTATCGACTGATAATATCACCAATTGGTCCACTGTATCTTACGACTGATAATTCCAACTGCTGAATTAATAACCATCGGATGAAAATACCATCTGCTGAAATTCAACCCGTCAACTGAAAATGTTCTCCTGTTAATTGCAACGGCTGACTTTCCAGTAGCAACTAGTCTTATTTTGTTATCACCAAAACTTAATAAATTTTATCCTAACACATCCTCATCGAGCCATCTTTATTTTTCACAAAAAGAATTGGAGCTCTCCAAGGTGACATACTCGGCCTAATCAAACCTTTCTCCAAAAGATCGCTCACTTGCACCTTCAGTTCTCTCAACTCTGCTGGTGCCAACTGATACGGGGCTCTCGAAATTGTGGTTGTTCCCGGCACAACTAAATACTGAAATTGATCTCCCTTCTCGAAAGGAAACCAGTAATCTCCTCAGGAAAATATCTGGGAATTATCGAGCGACGGGAATATCACCAAGCTCCAAACGAGGTTCTGGGGTTACATCCAACTCATAGATCATGAAACCAGAATTCTCCAACGACAACAACCCAAACATCTCAAGGATGAGACAAGTGGAATCTTAGATCGAGAGTCATGACCGTAGAAATCCCACTTCTCACCAGATTGAGGTCTAAAATGGACAACACCATGGAAACAGTATACCGTAGCTCTATAACTGGATAACACATCCATCCCCAAAATACAGTCGAAATCCCCCATCTCTAACTTAATCAGGTTGGCCATCAACACATTCTCACCAAACTTTACCACACAGTCCAGGACAATCTCTCGAGAAAAAAAGCTTGCACTAGCAGGAGTCACGACCGACACAACATCACGTAAATAAGTAGTATCCAAACCATACTCACATATGAATGCATCTGACGAGAATCAATGTACTTCTACTGTGTGAAATAAACTCGTGCATGAAAATATAAAATAGAGAAAGTACCTGCAATCACTCCTTCGGGCGCATCCTCAGCTTGCTCCCTCGTCATCGCATTCACCTGAGCCTGTTGGGGTCCTGAGAATTGAGATTGAGAAAACCCTCTGAATCGTGACAATCCAGGATGCTAAAAGGACCCTCTTGACTGTGGTACCATTGACCTCTGCGGCTGCGCGGGAGAAGAACCGAGACAATACACCAGTCTGACCCAACTGTGGTTGAGCGTTACATTGACTCCCAGCACAAGGACACATCCTAGCAAATTGTCTGAACTGCCCAAAGATAACAAGCTCCTTGAACCCCAACACACTGTGTCGTTGGATGTCTACCTCCACAGTAGCCACAGAACTCGGCCCTGGAACTATCATTGCTAGAACCATCGGAGCCAGAAGAACTAGAACTCGACCTCTTCTTGAACTGCTTGACTCTGGGCTTAAACTTGTGGCAACTCGACTGCTGAGACATCTGAGGAGGCTGAAAAGGGTACATCCCCCGAGGCATGGATAAAAACCTTGAGTAGCTTGTGGCTGAACTTGAGACTGTCTGTTCAGCAAACCCTCCTCAATATCGATCGTCTTGTTCGCGGCATTGGCATAAGTAGTAGAGGAACCCGAAAACAACACAAGAAAGAGATCCGGTCTCAAGCCCTCCAAAAAATTATTCCGTTTCGCCCTCTCCAAACTGGCAATGTGAGGGACGTAGGAAAGAAGAGAAGAAAACTTCATGGCATACTCCGCCACTTTTAGATTGTCTTGCACCAAGTTATTGAGCTCTCGCTCCTTAGCATTGAAGTACGACTACGGGATATACTCCTCTCTAAAAGCGGCACAGAAACTCTCCCAAGAGATCACTAAACCAATCTCTTGTCTTGAGAAGCACCCTTACGCCATCGTTGTGCATGCTCCCTCAGCTGAAATGTAGCCATGCTCAATCTACGCTCTTCGTCGTAGTTGACTCTATCAAACAGTCTATCCATATGCTCCAACCAGTCCTCAGCACCAACATATCTCTCAGCACCCGAGAACGTCTGAGGGTTCATCCTCTGAAATCTGGCTAAAACCAGTTCCATATCATCCACACGGGACGTCGAAAGATCTACCTCATCCTCTACCTTCCTAGCTCGCCTACACAAAGGGACACTCGGCTGAAGTCATCCTCTCGTTATGAGCCCCAGATTCCTCTGCGACTTGTTTCCACGCTCTACCTCTCCTCTTATGCGCCATCTACGAGACACAAAGGCGACAAGACAAAAAAAGCAGGTAAAGCGCGTATTGAAGCACATGCAAGTGAAAAAATTACTATGCCTAGACTCAAGTGAACTAGAAAATAAATTGAGCTTATCCCAGTTAAAGATCTGATACCAAAATATCAGGCAATAAGCACACATTTAAAGAAATAATACAGAAGTTTAAAAGCAAGTTAAACAGCGATTCAGTACGGAAACAACTACACGGGGTATCCACGATAAATGACTCGATGAAATATATGTATATATATATATGGGACACTCGATCAACCCCTCGGGGCTCCATTAGCTGATGCACCACCTGGGCCAACTGAAATACATGGGTAACATGAATGGCAAACAACACAACCAAACAGCCCAGAGGGACATGGGTCAAACCCCAATACGGAGAACAAAGTAAAACAGCATACGAATTATGTGTGATATATGCAACGTGCTATGAAAATGCAGTCCGGTAGCAAGAACATCGAATAACAAACCGGAAGCCAAAGAAAACGATCAACAACAACGTGTGCTAATGTCATCGAGTTCGGACGCTACTCGGGCGGTCCCAATGGAAAATAGATGCAGCTCATCATCGCGGGCCAAGGGAGCTACCCGCACAGCCACGACGAAATAACAAAGTGTCCAACGACCACCCGCCACCACCTATCTAGGTGTGGCTCCCTAGTCCACCAATTTTCGCTTATCTAAGTATGAATAAAAGCGTACAAATTTTTCAAATTTAGGATTTGGAAGAAAGAATATGATTCAAGGATGGTTGTGCAATTTAAAGAACAATTCATCTCAGGCATGGAATGAGAAATAAGAAGTTGGGAAGGTACCAACTGATAGTAAATATGTAAGCTGATCTTACTCAGGCGGAGAAACAATAATCAAATTATATTTACGGATTATAACAGATTAGAACCAAACAGATTGGAGTGCGAAAATAATATAGATAACGTTTAATAAAAATCGTGCAATATCAGTTTAGAAACAGTTCGAAATGATATGTCTAATATAACTTTATTAACAAAAAAGAGATACATCCTGACACATCAAGGAAACGCTGGCTCATCGATAAACACACTTCCTCGTCCTGATTCAGCATGCTTCTTCCAGCTCTCGCTAAACATCCTCACCTGTACCCAAGAAAGTTAGTGAGCCTAGGGTCTCAGCAAGTAAATCTGGATATAGAAAAAGCAGTCAGTACAGGCATGAAAAATAGCTTTTACTGAAAACTGAAAGCTCGAAATCCAATAGATTGCGAAAGCTGAACAACCCATAAGATGATAAAACTGTAGACTAGTAAATTGGAAACTGAGAAATCATAAATTGAACATGCTTAAACATACTTAAAACATTTAAAACATTAACTGGTAATAAAGAAAGTAAACTTTAGCATAAACTTTACTCAATCCTGCGGTTGTAACAACCCTTTTCTTATTTCTTACGAGTTATGGATCAGAAGTTTCTCCGTAGGTCAGTTCGCTTGATCAAGCTCATCTGTATACAGGCTCTGGGGAATAAATCCCAAACTATGCTAATCTTGTTCCCTTACACTGATTTGAAGGGGATATTTAGTTCGTCAACTGAGATCATTGTCCTTCCTATGGAGGGGCACACCGATCTGTCAACCATCGTCCTCACCCTCCCTGTGCTGACCGTCAGGTATCTTTGCCATAAATCATTAAAACATTTGAAAACTACTTCCTTTAAAGCATTTTGAAATATGATAGGGAAACTTCTGTCATCTCTCCTTCTCTGCCATGTCAAATATCATTAAAACATTTCCTCTGCTGAAACTTCCTTTAAACTGTTTTCTGATATGAAAAAGATCGCTAATATAGATATTTTTCATTGTTTTAAAACTCCTTTAACAATTTATAGTTACTGTGAGTACATCGGAACTCAATCGAAGAAGAAACTTGGATCAGCTCAGGCTATAGGAACGAAAAACAGATAGCCGAGCTCTCAGCTGAAGAACTGTGTCTTGAAATTGGATATAACTGATGATAGATTAGCGTTATACCTTTGAATGGAAGCTGAAGGGAAGAAGAATTAAACTTGAAATTAGTGTATCAGTCCAGAATAAGCCTAAGCTGGACCAGCTCGGAGTAAAGCAGCACGCGAGCTTATTGGTTCAGATAAGAAAATCAGCTCTGGGATGTTTGATCACTCAGATTAGGGTAATCAGGCCAGGTTTAAAGCTTAGAGCAGCTCAGAGGGGAAAAACATATCACAAGCATAACAAAACTCTAAGTGAGAAAAACAAATTACGAGCATAAAAAAGCTCGAAAAAGGAAACAACTTACGGCAGGTTGGTCAACTCAGCTTGGGAACGTCAACAAAACTTAGAAATCAGATTGCGAGCGGCCAGAAAATGAAACCCGCTTGCGAGAGGACTTAACAAGGGAACCAGCTCGGATGCGGGCTGATCAACGAAACCAGCTCGGAAATGATCGGACCATGTGAGGTTAGAATAAAAACAGGATACTGAAAAATAACTTGGAGAAGTTAAAACAGATTAGTCAAGCTTATCAGGCCAAAAAACACTCTAGCTAGATCGACCGCTCAGGACTTCATCCCAAACGATCCAGCACAAGCATCGGAAACAACTTGGAGAAGTTCGAACCAATTAGCTAAGCTTATAAAAATCAGAGCAGAGTTCCAATTAGACCATCTTGCCTATCAGCTCAGAACCTCTTCCTTATCCATCCAGTACGAGTACGTAAAACAGCTTGGAGAAGTTCGAACCGATTAGCTAAGCTTATCAGATACCAGAACATCGCTTTAACTAGACATGCTTTGTCTATCAGCTTAGAACCTCAAATCATACTAGACTAGAACAACAACAGAGTATTGAATCCAGCTTGGAGAAGTTCGAGTAGATTAGCTAATCTTATCAGGTCAGAACAGAATTCTAACTAGACCAGCTTGCCTATCAGTTCAAAACCTCATCCTCAGTCCTTCAGTACAACGTACTCACTAGAACATTCAGATAACTTTACTTTGAAGCTATCTCGTACATCCCAGCAATTTTTAAAGAAAAACTAATATTTGATTGCGTAAAACCAAACTCTTTCGGTCACTTGAAGAACAAAAGCCTACTGCGAACCCACATTCATTTTGGAAAATCATTTCAGCTAAAACGAAACAGAAAACTCTAGAGGAACTACAAACTCAATCACACAAGCTGAAAGAACGTATTATGCTTTCAGGGATACGTCAAAAAATAGAATTACTTGCCTTAAGCTAAACGGCAGGTTGCAGATAACAACTCCGGCTTGAATCTCCCACAAGCACGATCGAAACGCTTAAGAAAACTTTAAAGGAAAGCTTTGGTTGGTTTGTAGTTTTATAAAGCACACCCACACCTTCTATAAGCTCCATGATGGGAAATAGTGAAGTAGGTTGAAAGCACTTATACAAGGCATGGGTTTCTACCAACCGCAATCATTTTGCTGAAAAGAAAATATTTTTTTTTAAAGACCGAACCTTGCTTGGGTTCAACCTTGCAGGAACTGTATGCGAACAGCTCAGGCTGAAACTAATAAATCAGCTTAGACGAAAACTGAAATGTTAAATGCAAAAATAGCAGTTTAACCCTTAAAGACAAAAAAAAATAACTTGTGGATTTATGGATTTAATGGGCGTTACACCAAGCCATAGAAACTGAGTTGGCGGGAGCTACCCGATGCATCCTCAATGCTATCCTTCGGGAGCATGAACATAAAGAAAACACTCCACGAGGAAGCAACTCATCTCAAAAGTAATGCATCGACTTTCGAAGGATATCAAGCCTCAATATGATATGTAGATGCATTCTATGTCATGACATGCTCAACACATAAATAAAGCAATAAAGACAGATCAGATCACACAGCATGTAAATAGCACAGAGCACATACTCATACTCTACGAAAGCTATAAATTACAAGTTCCGATCCGTACCTCAACTCCTGACCAACATACCTCACACAGCTCGCGAGAAGAGCTGAACACCAACACGAGACAGCTCGTGCACTGAAACACTCAGCTCTGGCCAACCGTCTTCTGCTTCCCCAGATCTCGTGGAGAAATCTCGACAGAAACGCTCAATCTACCATCAAGCTACAATCTGCTCAAACTACATGAATCAGCTAGAGAAAAAACTACGACTGAAACAGAGCTGGAGCTACCAGCTCGAACTTACACCCCAAATATGATTTCTGATTCTAATCAAATCTAAGAACGAAAGCTAGAACTTAACCGAAGTCGCTACCTGAACCGAAGACCAACTCGCTGGAAATCACAAAAAGTCGTACGCTTCGACTATCGTCGCGCTCACTCTTCCGGCCAACCACCGGCTGCAAGATCGGTAGTGAAAGGATGGGTTTGAAGAGAGGAACCCAATGGTACCAACCTTGCTCCAAGCTGAGTCGTCTACCACCGACTATCAAAGAAGATAAGTTTCGAAAACAATAACGAGGGTTTCACGATAGGGTATCAGCTCAGGATCTCTAAGTGAAAGAAAATATCTAAGTGTCGGGAAATGACTAACACTTGGTCAAAGTTTAAGTATATATAACTATCACTCCCGTGATCTGATCTACAGTAGCCATCGACCAGCTCAGGCCTCAAAGCTAATACCAGCTTGGGACATCCAGATCACCTCTAAGCTGTCTCCAGCTTAGGGCATCCCGTACCACTCTAAGCTGACTTCCCATTCAGTTCTTACCAATCGATACACTACAAACATCACATGACCAACAGATCACATTCACATACAGATCACGATCACTGCTCAGCTCTCGCGTCCTAATCAGCTCTCACGAAATACTCAGCTCTCGTGCACACAGATCGTGCGCCGTCCAGCATAGAAAAACTAGATCAGCTCACACCTGATCTGTCCTACGAAACAATTCACACCATACCCAGCAGTATTATATCCCGCAACTTGTAATCTCGTGTACTCCAAACATATCTCGCATGATCTGAAGCCACCAACAGCTTAAGCCTAAGATTTACATCACCATCAGCTCACGCCTAAGCTATTTCACCAACCAGCGCGGCACAACACCCGTGTTCTGGCCACTCATCTCAGGGCACCAAGTACATCCCCAAGCTTAATCCAGCTCACATTAAAACTCATATCAGCTTAGACTCATATGGCATCTCCTAGAACTCCCCACTTCTATGTTTTTTCCTCAATCAAATCGCGATAGAAAAACCAGCTTATTGCTCAAAATAGTAGTTTAGCTCTGAGCTATTTCACTCAGATCAGCTCAAGCCTGATCTGATCCATGCTAAACCCGATTAATCCACTAAATTAATCCATACTAATTTCCCAGGTCTCAAAGCTTCTATAAAGTTCTAATTCTTTGTGCTTTTTGTGCTTTCTTCATACAGGAGTAGTGGAGGCTATTTATTATTTTACTGTTCTAAACTGATGTTTTGTCGTATTGAGATAATCAGTTTGAATCACTTTTGTTCTGTCTGATATAATATTGTTCAAACCGACTCTTTTTGAGCTGATAGCCTGTACTTATCAAACTCCATTCTGATCTGTTCCGTTCTGCTCTTCGTTTATGCACTGCACACTCTCTTCTTCCCTTTATTTTAAGTAAGCTGCTCTGATCTATCTGTTTTGTTCTACTCTAAGCTGATCTATACTGCTCTTCTCAACTGAGCTGATCTTATATGCTTGCTCCTCTAAGCTAATCTGTTCGCTTCTCTGAGTTGATTTGTTCTGCTCTTCTACTCTGTTCGGTTAAGCTGGTCTGTTCTTTGTACTTCTCTTCTCATCTGTTCTGATCTTATTTGATTCACTTCTCTAAGCTGATATATTATACTGATATCTGATGAGTTCTGAATTGTTCTTCTTAATTGAGTCTAGCTCTTCACTTGCACTATTTAGCTAAGCTAATCTAAGCTCTATTCTGCTATGTTCTTTTTTATATATATCTACATACTCATGTAGACTCATTAGAAATATAAATCAAGTTATGTGTTTATCAGAATATGATTGATTTGTTTTCGGATCCAACAGATTTTGCAATTTATAAACCGAACTATTAACATTCTACGTGGATTGGGAGAAATAATATAATCACCTTTGTTTTTGAATTTATATTAAATTGTTTATAATATCTTGTAAGAGCTAGAGAAATATACTGAGATATGGAAATATATGTACCTCTCTGTTTCGTTAAAGAACTATAGCGAATATAGAATCTTACGCTCCATTTTAAAATTTAACACATTCATATCTTATTCCATGAATTAGATTAGAAATGTTTTAGTTAAACGAAACTCTTACACCTCACCATGTTTTGTGGAGTAATACCAAGCACTGCACTACAAAATAATATAACAAGCAAATGATAAGCTCATTCGATGCATTCACCGTTAACTTGTAAGTTGTATAGCAATCTCATAAAATAATCATTAAAATAACAATTAACGTTAACCAAGTAACAATTGTTCACTGTTTAATCGAATTCTTTCCGCACAATTTTTGTTAGTCGAGAAAAAAGCTTTAAACTGAGAACCTCAGATCTGAGTTAGCGAAGGCTTGTAAAACTGTTTTAAGGTTTCGAAAAATCAAAAATCGATAGGAGTTCATTCAACCCCCCTCCTTCTAAACTCCTAAGCTCATTTTAACTATATTTTCGATTCCATTGATCCTATCAATTGGTATCAGAGCCTGTGCATCTTAGTTATTGAACAGTATTATCTTCTGTGCATACTATTTGAAAAATGTCGTCTTCTCACAACAAAATTCCTATGTTTTCCAAGGAGGAGTACGGTGATTGGAAGATAAGGATGCAAGAACATCTAGCCGCGCAAGACGATGACATGTGGTACGTCATTACAGATGGACCCATGAAGATAATGAAGGCTAATACTATAACAGCTGGTGCTGATCAGTGGATTGAAAAGACAAGAATGGAATATACGCCTGAGGACAAGAAAAAGGCCAATCTGGATAATGTGGCGAAGGATATTCTCTATAAGACGCTGGACAAGACATGTTTAGCAAAATCAATACATGCGCTATTTCCAAGGAGATTTGGGAGAAGTTAACACAGATCTGTGAAGGAAATGATGAAACCAAAGAGAACAAGTTGACTGTTGCACAACAGAAGTATGAGTCCATTAAGAGGCGAGAAGGCGAGACCATGGCAGAGTTTGATGAGAGATTCAGTGCTGTGGTGATAGAGCTTACCAGTCTTGGGAAAGAGTACAATAACAGGGAGTTGGCTCTCAAGGTGATGAGAGCGCTGCTGAGAGAATGGGATGTTAAGACGATGGCAATGCGGGAGTCCAAAGATCTGAACAAGCTTGAACTTCATGATCTGTTTGCAAATCTCAAAGCCTACGAGTTCGAGTTGGAGACCAGATCTGAGGCTGGACCAACAACTTCTCAACCGACAAAAGCTCTTGCAGCAACTACTTCAGAACAGTGCTCTCCAAGCACTAGAAAGTCTGCAGAACAACTAAGCAACGACGCCATGTCCCTCTTCGTCAAGAAGTTTGGGAAATTCATGAGAAAATCCTATAACCCTTCTTTCAATTATAAAAAATCTGAAAAAGATATCTACTGATTTAAATTGTTATAATTGTGGTCGATCAGGGCATTTCGCAGTAGATTGCAACAGGTCCAAGAAGGATGACAAGAAGAAAGATGATAGATTCAAGAAGGATGATAGAAGGTCCACAGAGAGAAGGAGGACCAGATCTGATAAGAGGCCCAATCGAAAGAATGATCAAAAAGTACTTGTTTTAGAGGAGAGTAACAAGAACTGGGCGGATTCAGATTCGGAGACTACATCTAGCAGCTCCCCATCCAGTGATAGTGAGCCAGAAGAGGTTCACTGCCTAATGGCCCACCAAACAACTGAACATGAGGTATTTGATTTATCCAATATTGAATTACACATGAGGACCTTATCAATGCACTAAATGTGTTAGGATCAAGCGCTTACCACTAGGCCAAAAGCTATAGCTATTAGCCAAGGTGCAACTTTATTTCCTTATAATGTGGCAGCACAGAGTGCACCTATTATGTGCGTTAGGGTTGGGTTGTTAGGCCCATGAGTCAGGGGAGGTGCGTGTCTAACTGCTGGTGCTGTCTCAATTCCCTTATAGATCAGTCTTACCCTTCCCCTACCGCCGGACCTATCCCCAGCAGAGATAGTATTACCCGTTAAGATCTGGCATCACAATTTTACAGCCCACATGGCTAACCAGATCAAACGACGCAACGTCAGCAGCTTGACGTACGAGAACTTCCCAGGAGGTCACCCATCCCAGTACTGTTCTCACCCTTGCACGCTTAACTCAACAATCCCCCCCCAAGAAGTATAGGCATCACACTTTTACAGCACATGGCCAATCAGATCAAGCGGCGCAACGTAAGCAGCTTGACGTACGAGAACTTCCCTGGAGGTCACCCAACCCAGTACTGTTCTCACCCTTGCACGCTTAACTCAAAAAAATGAAATGGTCCATGAGTACTGTAAGCTATCTTAGACATTCGGGGAGATCAAAGCTGAAAACGGATGTTTGAAAAGTAGTTCAGTTGAACCAAGCACTGCTCAGCTTGGGGAATCTGACAGCTTACAAACAGAGTTGAGTAAGCTGAGGATTGAGAATGAATCTTTTAGAAATAAGTCTTGTGAGCTTACATCCGAAAACGAAAGATTAAATCATGTGATGAGCTCCTGGACAAAGTCTTCTGTTTCCTTCGGAAAGCTGCATGAGACCCAAAAGCCACTGAATGATAAAACTGGCTTAGGTTTCAATGTTGGTGAAAGAAGCTCTGGGGAAACCAGTACTCAGTCAGATCTGGCTGATGGCAAGTTCAAGAAAATGAACTTTGTCAAAGACAGTGTGACACATGACACCTGCAAGTCGGTGAAGTACGATGATCAGATTTCACCAAAGCTGAACTATAAGGGTAAAGCTGGTATTGGTTATGCCAGGCCTGAGAACAACAAGCCAAGTTGGATAAAGAACAAACTTGACAAAGATAAAGCGAAAGCTGGATCTAAATCGTCTGTTCCAAACCAACGAAGGCGTGGTTCGAAGAAGGCCAAATCTGTTTGGGTAAAATTTCAGCCCCAGCGAAATCTGAATGATCAAAGTGCTAAGCCAAAGCTCAACAGATCTCACAATGTTTCTGCACGAACCCTAGTAGATATCCATACTGGGAAGACTGTCAAAGTAATTCAAATATGGGTCCCGAAAGGGGTAATCCGATCTGGACCAAGTAAAATTGGGTACCAAATTTTTATTTTCATGATTGCAGGACAACAGGTACATAGCTGCAGAAGATTCTAGCATTTGGTATCTGGATAGCGGACGTGCGAGGCATATGACGGGAAATCCAAAACTGCTATCAGATTTGACACCGCACAAAGGAGCTAAGATTGTGTTTGGTGATAACTCACACGGTAACACTGTGGGTAAGGGTAAGCTTACCCATGGTAACATTTCCGTTAATGATATCTTAGTTGTTGAAAATTTGTGCTACAATCTAATCAGTATAAGTCAGTTGTGTGACAATGGTTACATAGTTAACTTTCAAAAGCACACATGCACAGTTCAGAGTCCATATGATCTGACTGTATTGGTAGGAAAAAGATCGGGGAATACCTACGTGGTCAATTGGTCAGAGCAGATGGGATCTGAACAGATTTGCCTAGCAGATGACTCAACAAGAGCTGGTTGTGGCACCAGAGAATGAATCATCTCAACTTCAAAACAATTGCCAAATTGAGTAAGCTTGAATTGGTTTCTGGTATGCCCAAAATAAATTTTTCAAAAGACAAGATTTGTGCAGCATGTCAGCTGGGAAAGCAAATTCGATCTAACGTTTTCAACTTTTAAAAAGAAAGGCGGTATTTGTTCTTCCCGAAGCTTAGAGCTTTTACATATGGATCTTTTTGGTCCTACACCCGTAACGAGCTTAAGGGGAACAAATTACACCCTGGTTGTTATTGATGATTTTACAAAATTTACATGGGTGTTGATTTTAAAATCAAAAGATCAAACCGCTGACCAGCTGATCAAGCTTTTAAAACGTTTGCAAAATGACAAATCTTATATTGTCAACCGGATAAGATCTGATAGAGGTACTGAGTTTTTAAATCATAAGCTATCCTCTTATCTGGAAGACATTGGAATTAAGCAGGAGCTTTCAGCAGCTAGAAATCCTCAGCAGAACGGGCTGGCTGAGAGTAGAAACCAAACTATGATTGCATATTCCGGTATTTCACAAAAATTCAGGGCAGAAGCATTTAACACAGCCTGCTACACTCAAAACAGATAAGAACCATTGCGTTACCCCATATGAGATGTGGAGTGGCAAGAAACCCGATATATCATATTTTAGGGTTTTTGGTTGCAGATGTTTCATTCACAATAATGGCAAGAAGCACCTAACAGCTTTTGATGCTAAATCTGATGCAGGTATATTTCTTGCATACTCAGCTGTGAGCAAAGCCTACAGAGTGTTCAACAACTGGAGCCTGATTGTTGAAGAATCAGCTCACGTAGTATTTGACGAGACCAGTTTTTGCTCCAACTCAGTTGCAAGCCTGAATGATTTGTGCACACGTCTGGAATCAACGAGCTTAGAAGAATCAAGTGATGATGTGCCACAACAAAGGTATTCAGCTGAGATACAGCCAGCACTGGACACACCACACGAAAATGCACAAGCAGATCTGACAGGTAACCCAGTAGTCATTGATTTGACTAACATTGACCCTGTACAGGAACATATCTCATCTAGTGTGCCAGATGCGCGTGCTGAACCAACTACTGCTCAAGTGGATACACAAGCTGATAATGCTATACATAAATCAGTATCCAGACCAGCTTCAGATGCCCAAGCTATCAACGGAAGTGATCAATTGGCATCTAATCCAAATTTGGAACAACAAAGCCCTTATCAATTGGTATCAGACAATCCAGATCAAGCAATACAGCAAGACATTCAAGCAGAACAGGGAGCTAATCCAATCGGATCCGACATTCGGTGGAATAGAAATCATCCACCCGATCAGATCATAGGTAACATTCACTCTCCTGTTCGCACACGAGGCCAGCTTATGCATGAGTATTTCAATTCAACATTCATATCTGATATAGAACCTATGCTGATAGAAGAGGCCTTAGCTGACCCAAGCTGGATAGATGCTATGCAAGAAGAACTTATCCAATTTAAAAGAAATAATGTATGGAAATTAGTTCCTCGACCCTCTATCATTCAGTGATAGGAACTAAATGGGTCTTTAGGAACAAGCTGAATGAGGATGGCATAGTTATTAGAAACAAAGCTAGACTGGTAGCTCAGGGATTTAGACAATTAGAAGGAATAGAATTTTGATGAGACCTTTGCACCAGTAGCTAGACTAGAAGCCATTCGCATGTTTCTTGCATATACTGCATATAAAAATTTCAAGGTCTTTCAAATGGATGTGAAGAGTGCCTTTCTTAATGGCATCTTAATAGAGGAAGTGTATGTGTTGGGGATCCGGATCCGCCCCCCGGCGAGGCAGTGGAAGAACAGTAAAATACAGCCGGGAGACGATCAATACGAAAACAACAATACAAATATCGTCATTCATAGGGTGTTCAAAACCACTACCTTGCTGGCACTTGTGCCTGGCTCCAACCGTAGTTACAATAACGTCGGCTCTTCTCGGTAGATTGCGGTAGATATCGCCAATCCGGTCCACAACCATAAACGAGACTCCTTCGTCAGCCTGCACTAGAATGACTGACGAGATCAGCAAGAACGGATTCTCCTCGTCGAATTAGCCGGAAACGATTTTCCGGCGAAGACGGGCGACGGCGGCGGCGGCGCACGGCGGCGGCGGCTTGAGAGAGGAGAGGAGGGGCGGCGGTTTCTAGGTTTAGGGTTAGTGATGTTGTGTCATGTTTTAAGTGAAGCTTAGTCTAATTAAATAAACTTAGGTGTTGGACTTGGACCGGCCCAACGGGCCCGGGTCCAACGATGAACATTCAGTTCATCTCCACCACCGAGACTTCATCGTAACTTCGATCGCCGATCAGATCGGACCGATCGATTCAGTTTCCAAAACTGAACGCCATGATCTGAAAAACCGTTTTTCAGAACCCCAGTGCAAAATGACCGTTTTGCCCCTCAACGTCGGGAAATCTCGATTTGACCCGAGTTGACTTTTAGGAAGTCGCACTTCCCAAAATCCTCTTCTCGCGCTCAACACATTGAGCTGAGTATCCGTGCGGGAATCTCGAATCTAGTACTTGTGTGACCCTCAATGGTTCAGGGATACAGCTAGCCGTGGGCCCACAACCATTGTG
>KQ995756.1:0-12916 GCA_001598015.1 Dorcoceras hygrometricum | reverse complement strand
CGAAGGAGGGTAGTTCGATAGATCACCGGGTCACTATCTATCTGCATGCTCAGAATATCACAATGTTCCCTACCAATGAAACGTGGTACTTCATATCGCAGATACTAGTCTCGAACTCGGGCGGCCTTATCCTTATTTTGACGGCCCAATCGACTAGGAACACGTTCAGAATACACAGCGACTATTAGATGTGTTTCATGATAGCCGTCATACCCACTATCACATCTAACATACGCTTGAGTGCATTATAGGTCTTTACTCAACGCAATTGTAAATCATTACACACATAATGAAAGTAAAGAACGCCATATAAATAAATGCGAATATCATATATAAAGATTGTTTCATACAAGAGTCTATAAACCCACACGCCACAAGTTGGCTAGTTGGGCATCTACTCTAACAATCTCCCACTTGCCCTAAAGCCAACTACTCATCAGACGCAGTACCATTGTTTCGCGATGTTTTTCAAACAAAGGGTCCTGGCAAGGGCTTCGTAAGTGGATCAGCAACGTTGTCCGCAGAGGTGACTCTCTCAACTGCTATGTAACCTCTAGCCACAATATCCCGGATTATGTGGTATTTCCTCAGTATGTGTTTGGATCTTTGGTGAGACCTAGGCTCCTTTGCTTGCGCAACGGCACCCGTGTTGTCGCAGTACACCGGGACTGGACCAACTCCATTAGGAATGACGCCCAACTTTTGGACGAAATTCCTTATCCAAACGGCCTCCTTAGCAGCAGCTGATGCTGCAATGTACTCAGCAGCAGTGGTTGAATCCGTGATGGTGTCCTGCTTGGAACTCTTCCAAGAGACAGCACCACCATTGAGCATGAATACAAATCCAGAGGTTGATTTCGAATCATCCACATCACACTGGAAGCTAGAATCAGTGTAGCCTTCCAGTTTCAGTTCACCACCCCCATAGACCATGAACATATTCTTAGTCCTTCGTAAGTACTTAAGAATATCCTTCACAGCCTTCCAATGCAATTGGCCGGCGTTGGCCTGGTAGCGGCTCGTGACGCTCAGAGCATATGCGACATCCGATCTAGTCGAGATCATGCCATACATAATACTACGTATTGCCGAGGCATATGGTACACGTGCCATACTCTTTATCTCCTCATCAGTCTTTGGACACATAGACTTGGATAGAGTGACCCCGTGTCACATAGGTAGGTGTCCTCTCTTGGACTCTTCCATAGAGAACCTCTTAAGTATGGTATCGATGTAGGTAGCTTGGGTGTGTCCGAGCATCCGTTTAGATCTATCCCGATAGATCTGTATTCCAAGAATATAGGATGCTTCACCCATGTCCTTCATCGAAAATCTACTAGACAACCATACTTTATATGACTGCAACATTCCTAAATCATTCCCAATGAGTAGAATGTCATCAACATAAAGTACGAGGAACGTCACAGCGCTTTTAAACTACCTTTTTATAGACACATGGCTCCTCGGGATTCTTGATGAAACCAATTCCTTAATGTTTCATCGAATCTCAGGTTCCAACTTCGTGATGCTTGTTTGGGACCGTAGATCGATCTCTGAAGCTTGCATACTTTATGCTCGCTTCCAACAGATATGAAACCCTCAGGCTGCGTCATATAGATCTCTTCCTTAATGTTTCCATTAAGGAACGTCAGTTTTTGGGGATCCGGATCCCCAACAATCCACGCATGTCTACGAGCGGTGAATCCTCGACAACGATGCATCGACTCCTACATGCATCGAGGTCTCACCCAATCCCGACGCCTTATGACCCCAAGTGAGTCGGCAAACGGGTCAAAATGAGACGCCTATCATGTAGAGTCTCAATGACGTTTTGAGTCGTGAGGGCTAATCAGTACAACCAAGACCTCGGACGTATCCACTCGACAAATGGTAACAACTTGGAAAGTTCGAACGAGGGTAGTTCGATAGATCACCAGGTCACTATCTATCTGCATGCTCAGAACATCACAATGTTCCCTACCAATGAAACATGGTACTTCACATCGCAGATACTAGTCTCGAACTCGGGCGGCCTTATCCTCATTTTGACGGCCCAATCGACTAGGAACATATTCAGAATACACAACGACTATTAGATGTGTTTCATGATAGCCGTCAGTATGTTGCACAACCTCCTGACTTTGTTAATCATACATATCCAGATCATGTTTATAAACTGGATAAAGCTCTATATGGGTTGAAGCAAGCACCCAGAGCTTGGTATATACACTGTCAAAATTCTTGATTGAACATGATTTTGTTACAGGCACTGTTGATAAGACATTGTTTAAATTTATTAAAAATGATCATGTTTTATTGGTACAGATTTACGTTGATGATATTATATTTGGGTCAACTAACCCCAAACTGTGCCCAAAGTTTTCTAAGCTTATGCAGGACAAGTTTGAGATGAGCATGATGGGAGATCTGGCGTTCTTTCTGGGATTACAAGTGAGACAGCTTGACAATGGGATCTTCATAATCAAGAAAAATACACAAAATAACTGCTGATGAAGTTTGGCATGGACAACTGTTCAGCAGCAGCTACCCCAATGAGTGCTTCTATAAAGTTAGACAAAGATGAAGCTGGAACAGCCATAGAGGTATCTTTGTATCACGGTATAATTGGCTCTTTGCTATACTTAACAGCTATCAGACCATAAATCATGTTTGCTGTCTGTATGTGTGCTAGATTTCAAGCAGAGCCAAAACAATCTCATTACATTGCTGTGAAACGAATTTTAAAATATTTAAAAGGAACTTCCAATGTGGATCTTTGGTATCCCAAAGACTTCAGCTTTCAACTAATCGGTTATAGTGATGCAGATTACACAGGATGTAGGATCGATAGTGTCACGCCCCGAGACCGAGACTCATGACATCGGTAATTTTAAGCAATTATAAAATTGTAAAAACACTAAGCCTCATAGTATAGCTCAAAAACCTGTCTGTTACATAATCAAACAATCGTTTTTACAAATGAAAATCAGATAATTGCGGAAGCGAAAATTACATTAACAAAAACTGAATCTTCACCAGCCCCAGAACAGCTCTTGTTCCTCCTCTTCAACCTGTTCTTCGTTCTTATCTGGGTGGGAGAAGTAAGGGGTGAGTGTTTGTGAAAACACACAGCAAGTGGGGGATACCATTCGAGCATACAAAATATACATATGCATATCAGAGCATATAGCAAAACAGAGCATAGCATAACAGGTAGAACTGATAATTACTTCGTCTCTATGGTTTACTGATCAGTCCCTAATTTTTACTCATCTAAGGGGTCGAGGCCATAGTTACACCTTGTAACTCAGAGTGCAGAATATTCCATAGACCCATATTACGACAGAAACATCATCAAACAGAGCATATGACAGAGCATAAACTTGACACGAAACGAAAGCTCGAATGATAATTCAAAATAGATTATAGCTTGAATATCATATAGTATTTCAAACGAATATATAGAGCAAAAGCCCACTTACCGGAATCTGAAGTCTGAGTGGTTCAAGGAACGAAATCTGGTATACTACGTGCAGCACTTCGACGTGGGAGTTTACTGATATTTTACTGAAGAATTTTCGAGGTGAGTGAGGGAAATATGCTGCCACAGCTGGGTATTTATAGGTGCAGAATGGGGAGGCACAAGGTCAGCCTTCAATTCCAGATTTAATGGTCATTTTGGTTGTTACAATAGTAACGGTTTAGGCATTGAATTGGGTGGTTTAATTGACCATTAATCTTCCTGAATTGGCAGTTACGATTGTTGGCTTTCCAAACGAAATCTGATCTGTATGCGTATTAACAGCTTGCTGAAATTCGTGAGCCAAAGCTGAGTTGACCTCGTCAAATCTGAATTGACTGTCCAAAGCTGAGTTGACCAGTCCAAAGCTAAGTTGACCAGTCCTAAGCTGAGTTGACCATTGACCAATTGTGTTGACTGTTGACCAGCTGAGTTGACTGTCCCAGATATGAGTTGACTGTTGACTGTCCCAGATCTGAGTTGACTGTTTGATCGTCCCAGATCTGAGTTGACCATTGACCGTCCCAAATCTGAGTTGACTGTGGACCGTCCCAAATCTGATTTTTTTCAGCGGTATTTTCCGATTGCTGAATTTTCGGGTTTTCACATCCCTTCCTCCTTAAAAGAAGTTTCGTCCTCGAAACTTTGGTGACCTTCGTCGAACAGGTAGGGATATTGATTACGCATCTTCTCTTCCATTTCCCACGTGACTTCTCTCTCGGTGTGGTTGGACCATTGGACTCAGACGTACGGGATTGTTCTTCGTCTAAGCACCTGATCCTTTGTGTCCACGATTCGAATTGGGATTTCTTCATAGATCAGTCCTTCGGTCAGATTCCCTTCCACATGGAGTGGCCCTTCATCAAGAACGTGACTAGAATCCGCGATATATCTCCTTAGTTGTGAGACATGGAAGACATTGTGGATTCTTGGCATACTGGGTGATAAGGCCAGTCTGTAGGCAAGTGTTGTTAGGCCTCGTGCACAAACACAGAGTTAAACCACGCAAACACTAGCGGAAGCAATAAAATAGTGGTTAAAATTTTCGCTTTTGGCCCGAATGAAAGATTACATAATTTAAAATACAACAATACTCAAAATATCTCAGTTCACAATCACTCAGTACAACAGTACAACATTTAACAAAATACAAGAACACCTGAGTACCCCGGGATATAACAAAGCACAGGGCATCCCTCGGTTAGCAGTACGGATAGATATAATATACTATACTAACTGGGACACCCTAACCACCTCCTGGGGCACCACTAGCCGAGTCAACTCCACGACCAGCTGAGTAACCATGGTAACCTGAACAACAAACAAGAAAACAAACAAACCAAGCCCCAGAGGGACATGGGGTCAAACCCCAGTACGGAGAGCAACTGAAAAACAGCTAATGGAAAGCAACAAGCAATATGAAAATGCTATGCATGAGATGAGGCTACAACCGAAGGCACGGAGCCAAAAGATCTCAACAGCTGCTCAACGAACGAATCAGATCAATAGAACAACAATGGCCACGGGGTGTGTGAGTATATGGGAGCTACCCACTCGTCTCAGCACACGGTACCGGATGTAGAACACAACTCAACCCGATGTTTCCCAACTCATGAGATGTGGGAGCTACCCACTCCGCTCATAGTGGCTAACAGATCCCAGCAGGGAGATGAGGTATACGGGAGTTACCCGCTCGTCCTCAAAACAAGAATCCCGGTACACACAGATCAATACAACAGGTACGGCTAAACAAGATCTGAGCTCAATATGCAATAATGTGTGTATGCAATGACATCTTATAGATAACAACACAATACAAGCAAGTCACAACAGCAACGAAGCATACACAGCAGCAAGAAATATCACTCATGCTCAATCCAAAGCTGTAAAGCAAGCTCACATCCATACCTCAATTCTTCTGAGCTATAATTACAACAACGAAGTCCCGAGCAACACAGATCTGAAACCTGCTAAGAAAAACACAACGCTAACTCAGGGACCGAAAGCACACACTACAAATTGGGAGCTACGAGCTCAACCAAAACTGTCCTACCCTTCTAACACAACAGAAGGCTCTAAACAAAGCACAAGGTAGGATCTTAACACTTAACCAACAAGCTACCTCAACGGCAGACAAAATCCGACGCTTATGCTAACAGACTACAGAAGGGAGATGTCTTCGCACACCTCTCCAGCTTCACGCAAGATTCCAAAAGTACCAAACGAAGCGTCTTAGCAAGAGGAGTCCAGCGCTACCACTCTTACTTCAGTCGGAGCTATACGAAGGCAAAGTTCTCTATTTAAAGGTCAGATCTGCTCAAATCTGAAGAACAGAACCTACCGACAACTTAAGTCTCAAACTAATTCCCACTCGGATCTGAATCTCACGACAGGTCTGACTCTACGCCAAACCAGATCTTGACTTAACCAAACGACGTCGCACAGAGTCTACTGTCGCATCTGGACATATCACCCGCTACTCGGATCTGAAGTGCTAAACGCGTCGCATCTCAAACACGTAGATTCTAACAAATCTGAATCTCGCTTGCTAAACCAAAACGTTGTTGTTCCAACTAATCCAAATGACGTAGTTTAGCTATCCGCTACAGAAACATGCTAGCTCACCTCTACCTACGATACCAGATCTCATCACCACCATTGAGCGCGATCACCAGCGCTGACCATCACTCGCATCTGATAAGTTCCCGCTGAAATCTCCAACTCTCCAGATCTGTTTCAAGAACTTATACGTACCCGTTAACTAATCCAAGTATAACAACTCAAAGCTGGCTCATCCCAGATCTGTTCAAGCCAAATCTGGTCTATGCTAAACCCGATTAATCAACTCAATTAATCTATGTAAGCTTTCGTGTGACGCCCACGCCCATGGGAGCCAACGGATTTGTATAAAAGAAATAAAAGAGAAATGGAAGGGCTGAAATAAAATATGTAAGCCGTATTTCCTTACAAAAGAAAATTCGAACTACCAACGATTGGCGCCAAATATTAATAACAGATTTCAACAAACAGACTTGAGATACAAATGCAAATGCGAAATTACAACTTCTGGAACTCTATCTAAATTCACTAATGTTGTAATAGATTTTAATACAGGTTTGACAAAAGATCAAAAACAACAATAACATCATTGCGGAACCGCCGGCCTTCGATAAACACCCACACACCACAGCTGGATCAGCTCCCGCCTCCCACCTGCCCCAGATCTGACTCACCTGCACCATGAAAGCTAGTGAGCCTAGGGGCTCAGCAAGAAAAGCTGAGAATAACAAGAGCACAATATGCAGGCAGGCACAATAAATAAAAAATCATAGTTTAATGGAAGACATTTAAACATAATTCAATCGTAAACATCTGCTCTAGGAGAACTCAGATCTCAACATTATTTTCTTTAGACTTATGGCTCAGAAGCTCTTCTTAGGTCCCGTTTGCACTTGATCAAGTTACTTCTGAATTCAGCTACCCGTCTGTTATCTTTGGCATAAATCTTAAAATCTGAACATTTTCTTCCTTTAAACAACATCTGGATGAAATCAGATTCAACATCAGGGTTCACTTTATTTTAAAACTCATTTTCTCACAAAATATCATTTTCACTGAGCAGCCAGTTAGGACTAGGGAGAACAGATGTCTGAATGAAACAATGTCTGGGTACATGATACAATTCAGATGTTAGAGACAGCTGTGACTCTGGGAACACTATCGCTAACAGGAAGTTAAGATGTTAGAGTGTAAATGTTGTCGCTAGCGAGGGATTCAGATGTCGCCAGAGGATAGCGTTTAGAAACAGATGTCTGTCTATGAAATAATAATGTATAGAAGTAACAACAGATTTTTGTTGAAGAGAGACCAGCTAGCACCAGATTTAAGTTATGAAGAGAGACCAGAGAGGATTCTTCTTCGAGAAATTAGAAAGCTGAGAAACCGTAGTATTCCTATGGTTAAAGTGCAATGGTTCAATCAATCCGAACGATAAGCTACGTGGGAAACAGAAGCTGATATGCTTAGTCGTTACCCAGAATTGTTTGGTAAGTGAATTTCGAGGATGAAATTTCTTTAAGGAGGGTAGAGTTGTAACGCCCCAAAATCCATAGGACCACATGTCTAACCCTTTTCTATTTCAAGGGCTTATTTGATATTGCGTATTTCAGCCTTAAGTTTATTTCGTTTGTTTTTATAGCTGATTTTCAGTTGTTGCTTTGAGACATGACGCGGAAGGTTTCGAGGCAGCTGTCGCCCGAGCATAAACACGAGCAGATTCAGATTTTGGTTTAAAATGCCCTTAGCTGTACCAAAATAGTTCTTTTAAAATGTTTTGGTAAAGTTTTCAAATTCAAAATAGTAGTAGGGAATATTTGACAAATTCTTTTGAAAATGACACGGGTTGGTAGGATCCCATACCTACTCGAGTGTTAATACCTACCACAAGTCATATCCCATATATGATTGTTTTCATAACAAGATAGTTTCATTATTGTCAAGAAAATCTCTCTTTTTCTCTAAAAACTTCAAAGTGCTCGTAGTGGTGCTTGTGGAGAACTCCTGTTGAGACCTGCTGCTTCTGTGTTTCGCAGGTTTAAGGCAAGTAAAGGCTGATTCTTTCTACGCCATTTTAAAGCATATATTGTTCTTCAGTGCATGATTGTTGCCTGTTTATGTTAAAATAAGTTATGTTCATGTTTAAGAATGTTTTAGGAAATGCTTGGATGATCGGGTTCAAGTTTTGTTTCTGTTGCAAATTTTAAAGAGTGCTTCGATGAAGAAGATGAAAATGTTGTTTTAAAATGTTGAGCAATCGGGTTTAAGTAGTATGTTCATGAATGATTTTCCTTCCGGTGGATGGTGACATCGGAACTTGACGCTATGTAATCGAAGTTGCTAGATGAATCAGAAGTTAAGTCTGGTTTGATAGGCAACGGCTGATAGCACAGCCGTCATTTTGATGTTACAACACCAAGTTATACTCAGTAGTTCCCCTTTTCAGCAGTTATCTTTGTGTTAAGAAAATTCTAAGTGTTGCGTTCAGCCGTTGATATTTGTATACGTTCAGCTGTGAGTTGTCTTGCGTCTGAATTGGGTTAGTCCTTCATTATTTTTTAACTTACAGCTGAGTTGACTACGGTCAACAACCAACAGCTGATTTTCTTAGAACCAGCATCTGATTGTTCATAAACCAACAGCTGATTTTTACCCAACAGCTGATTTTTATCCAACAGCTGATTCTTATCCAACAGCTGGTTTTCTTAGAACAAACAGCTGATTCTTATCCAACAGCTGGTTTTCTTTGAACCAACAGCTGATTCTTATCCAACGACTGATTCATTACCCAACGTCTGATTCTTACACTACGACGTCGTTTCATTTAATACATCTGTTTCCATATTATCAAATATCCTTGCGTCTATTTTATTATAACGATATTGTTTCCCTTAGCAAAAGCTGATTCCTTTTAACGATAAGTCCCAGTAGTCGAACCCGGTACTCGACAAAGTTTTAAAGAAAGGATTTCGAAGAACTGTGAACCCGAACGATGATTTCAAAAATCAAATTTCAACCAGCTATGAGTTTAAAGGAAGAACGCTTCAATTTAAGGATTTATGGCATAGATAACAGACGGTCACCATGGAGGGGTGAGCAGCTGTCCATATGTCAGTTGCCCCTTCACCACGAGCTAAATGCTAAGGCTGATATCAGTAGTCACTTGATCAGGTGCACATGGACCTAAAGATAGCTTCTATGCCATAAATTACAAGAAAATAAGAATGGGATCTGGGTCATCTTCCCCATTTCCAAGTTTAACGAAAGAAAGTTTATGAAAGCTGATGAATGACTTCCTTTAAACTGTTTTGTTAAGCTACGATATGTTTAGTTGTCTGCCTGCATTATGCGAAATTGTTATCTTCGGATTTTACTTTCTGAGCCCCTAGGCTCATTAGTTTTAAAATGGTGCAGGTGGGACAGAGCTGGGGCAGGCGGGAGGCAGCGACTGAACCAGCTGTGGTGATTGTGTTTATCTACGGCCGATGTTTTTCCGCAGCAGCTGTTGTTGTTTTTGATCTTTTGTTAAGTCTGTATTAGATCCATTGCAACAATAGTGAATTCATATAGAATTGCAAAGTTTTAATATCGCATTTTGCACTTTTGTAACATCTGTTATTAAAGAAATTGTTTCAGCCGTTCCAGTATCTGGCAATCTACGGCCGATGTTTTTCCGCAGCAGCTGTTGTTGTTTTTGATCTTTTGTTAAGTCTGTATTAGATCCATTGCAACAATAGTGAATTCATATAGAATTGCAAAGTTTTAATATCGCATTTTGCACTTTTGTAACATCTGTTATTAAAGAAATTGTTTCAGCCGTTCCAGTATCTGGCACCATATTATGTTTGTTTTTGAATTTTGATATAGTTATAAGAAATACAGCTTATAACAATTCCCATTCAGCCCTTCTTTTCTTTTTATTATTCTTTCGTGACCCCATGAGGATTGGGACGTCACAACCTTGTATCAGAGCATGGTCCTGATATAAACACACGCACTTCAAGTTGGAACAGCAGTAGTCAACCGTTTCTCCAGTGCTGTGAGTTTATTTTATGTTTCAGATCATTTGTTTTTATCTTTAGCATGTTCTGATTATTGCATTGTGGTGGATTACGGGCTATAGATTAAGATGTATGGTCGAGGAAGAAGAAATATCCCAGTAGATGAATCCAACCCCGACAGTAACGCTAGTATTGCCCAGCTTTTAAGGTTGCTGGTAGAGCAAACCAGCAGAGGTAATGGCCAATCATCCAGCAGCAGAGGACCAGCAATGATGATCCTCAAGAGAAGTTCAGAAGACAAAATCCGAAAGAGTTTAGTGGTACGACTGATCCTTTAGTTGCTGAGAGCTGGATTAAGTCGATGGAGGTTATTTTTGAGTACCTCCAGATGCCAGATTTAGATAGGCCAAGGTGTGCTATCTATATGTTGAGGGATGACGCCATGATTTGGTGGGAAGGAGCTAAGCTATCGGTGGATTTAATGAATCTCACTTGGGCAGATTTCAAGCAAGTGTTTTACGAACAGTACTTCACAGCAGACAAGAGGTCTGAGTTGAAGAGAGAGTTTCTGACTTTGAAACAAGGAAGCATGACTGTGCAAGAGTATGCACGGACATTTGAAAGAGGATGCTATTTTGTGCCTCTAATTGGACATGATCCAGCAGAAAAGTTGAGCCACTTTGTGGAAGGGTTAAAACCCATGTTCAAGATGAACGTTAGGCTATCTGTGCCCAAGACATATAGAGAAGCAGTGGATAGAGCCCTACGAATTGAGAGGATTGGAAAGATATAGATGAAGAAAGGCAGCAGAAGAGGCTGTTGGGATCCGGATCACGCCCCCCGGTGAGGCAGCGGAAGAACAGAAAAACATGTCCGGGAGACGATCAATACTATAAAACAACACATCATGACAATTAATGTCATTCATAGGGTGTTCAAAACACTACCTTGCTGGCACTTGTGCCTGGCTCCGACCGGTTTCGTAATGAAAGCGGCACTTCATGGTAGACTGCGGTAAATAACACCAATCCGGTCCACGACCGGATACGAGACTCCTTCGTCACCCTGCACTAGAAGGCGTGACGAGATCTGCACGGACGGATTCTCCTCGTTGAATTGGCCGGAAACGATTTTCCGACAAAAAGGGGCGGCGGCGGCGGCGGCGGCGGCGGCTTGTAGAGAGGAGAGGGGCAGCGGTTGTGATGCTCTAGGGTTAGGTTAGAGTGTGTTATGTTAAGTCTAGGTTTAGTTCTAATTAAATAGAATTTAAGATGGGTTTGGTTCCGGCCCAACGGGCCCGGGTCCAACGGGTGAACATTCAGTTCATCCCCATCACCGAGACTTCATTATAACTCCGATCGCCGATCAGATCGGACCGATCGACTTAGTTTCCAAAACTGAGTATTATGATCTGAAAAACCATTTTTCAGAACCCCAGTGCAAAATGACCGTTTTGCCCTCAACAGCGGGAAACCCCGGTTTGACCCCTGTTGACTTTAAGGAAGTCGCACTCCCCAAAATCCTCTTCGTATGCTCAACACATTGAGCTGAGTATCCGTGCGGGAATCTCGAATCCAGTACTTGTGTGACCCTCAATGGTTCAGGGATACAGCTAGACGTGGGCCCACAACCATTGTGGCTCCGGAATCACAATTCCGGACTTGCCCATCGGATCATGGTAAAGCATCTAGCAACATCGCCCCATGATCCCCTAGGTATCACTGATAGTGCCTGCAAGAACCAGTTGGTCGTGGTTAGCGTACCTTATCCTTATTTTGACGGCCCAATCGACTAGGAACATGTTCAGAATACACAGTGACTATTAGATGTGTTTCATGATAGCCGTCATACCCACTATCACATCTAACATACACTTTAGTGTATTCTAGGTCTTTACTCAACGCAATTGTAAATCATCATACACACAATGAAAGTAAAGAATGCCATATGAAACGGGTCAAAGTGAGACGCCTATCATGTAGAGTCTCAATGACGTTTCGAGTCGTGAGGACTAATCAGTACAACCAGACCTCGAACTTATCCACTCGACAAATGGTAACCACTTGGAAAGTCCGAAGGAGGGTTGTTCGATAGATCACCAGGTCACTATCTATCTGCATGCTCAGAACATCACAATGTTCCCTACCAATGAAACATGGTACTTCGCATCGCAGATACTAGTCTCTAACTCGGGCGGCCTTATCCTTATTTTGACGGCCCAATCGACTAGGAACATGTTCAGATTACACAGTGACTATTAGATGTGTTTCATGATAGCCGTCATACCCACTATCACATCTAACATACACTTTAGTGTATTCTAGGTCTTTACTCAACGCAATTGTAAATCATCTTACACACAATGAAAGTAAAGAATGCCATATGAATAAATGCGAATATCATATATAAACATTGTTTCATGCAAGAGTCTATAAACCCACACGCCACAAGTTGGCTAGTTGGGCATCTACTCTAACAATCTCCCACTTGCCCTAAAGCCAACTACTCATCAGACGCAGTCCCATTGTTTCGCGATGTTTTTCAAACAAGGGTCCTGGCAAGGGCTTCGTAAGTGGATCAGCAACGTTGTCCGCAGAGGCGACTCTCTCAACTGCTATGTCACCTCTAGCCACAATATCCCGGATTATGTGGTATTTTCTCAGTATGTGTTTGGATCTTTGGTGAGACCTAGGCTCCTCTGCTTGCGCAACGGCACCCGTGTTGTCGCAGTACACCGGGACTGGACCAACTCCATTAGGAATGACACCCAACTCTTGGACGAAATTCCTTATCCAAACGGCCTCCTTAGCAGCAGCTGATGCTGCAATGTACTCAGCCT